>RQTK01000317.1:373609-385781 GCA_003991915.1 Elysia chlorotica
TATTATTATTATATTATATAAAACGTATTTGACATCCTGTCAATAGTCCATATCTAGGGTTGAAAAAAATAAGTATTTGACGGTAACGCGCAAAAATTGGGTGTCCCGTCGATCGCGCATTGCTTGCTACCGGCATTTTTTTTTTATCAGTAACGCCCGGTTTACTGGGCCCATTCACTTTTAAAATATCTCCAAAGTACCTCCCGTCCTTCATTGCACAGGGATCGGGTCTTCTCGGTAAATGCAGTAAATAGTGTAATACATTATGTTCTATAACTGCTGGCAATAATTCCATCGCAGCCGATCTGTCCATCCGGGCATCCCCTGGTTTTGTTTACCGGTATTAGGCAGAGAGTTTGCAAGAATCCAGACTTCTGAGCGACCCGTTAGACTCATGTAAACTTTAACCATTTTCGCTGTCAAGCGCCAGTCCCCTCTCATTTCTTACTCTCGCAAGATTAGACAATTTCAACAATTTCATATTTTGTACAGCTAGGCACATTTGCTGCCACACTTTCACACACACACACACATACACACACACGCAAAGTTTGGTCGGTTAACAGACGTGAGTTTTTTTCTTAACCACGCTGCTACAACAGAAAATGGCGCCCATTTCTCCATCAGTGCGACCTAGAAGTCTCACTCATCACTTCCCCCGAGATTTTATCACCTTTTCCTTTGACTGTATTGTTCGAGACCGTTTAGCTTGATATTGCACAGGGATGCAAAAAGAACACAACTGACAACACCAACTAAAGGGAATTTCAGTGACACAATCTTCAAACCGTCATACTGACTTTATTTTTTGAACAAACTACTTTAATACAGTATTTGAATACAGAACCCCTTGGTTACATCATGGATTCTGAAAATTTGATAAATTCAGTGGGGAAAAGGCGAGCATTGTATGATAAATGTGACATGAACTACAGTAACAAGAACTACACTAGCTTTCAATGGCATTATCTGGGGAACTAAAAATAGAGAATAGCTTAAATCTAAGAATGGTACTCAATATCATAATGTAGCATTAAAGATCAAGATTATTATATGTCTCTTACTTTAATTGCTGGTTTTATTTCTTCTCTTTCAGTCAATAAAGAAGAACCTCCTGCAACCGATTCGTATGAAATGGAAGGCATCAAAATTGAAAAAGTATCTTGGATACCTTCAGTGATGATGGTTTTCTACATACTTTGCCTTTTAGCGTGTTGCATTTCTGTGATGTGTGCTTTTCTCTTTTATTAAAACCCAAATCTCTAAAGACAATAATGAAAACATGGGAGCCTATTTGATCATAAAGGACATTGATGTTGATACCTGACTATTACCCCTACTCATGATAAATTTGAATTTCTTTTTACATATTACTGATTTTTTAAAAGAGACTTCAGTTAACAAAAGTAATGTATTTTATAAACAACTCAATTTCTTCAATAATAATCTATTTACCACCCTTGATTTTGGTTTTGACTTTTTTTTATATAATGAAAAAAGAAATCAAAATAATATGTTTTCATATAAAAAGGTGAAAATGTTGAGTCGTAAAATAAAATGCACATATGTATAGCTTTTGCATGAAATCAACATGCATTGAACATATCATTTGCATCATTTATCATTTCGAAGGAAATAATGTACTGATATGTCTAAAAAAAGAAATATTTGCATAGTCAAAGGTTACTTTTCATATCACCATCATCATAATTATTATCAACATCAATATCTGCTGATCATTTGAATCAATTGATTGTTATTGTCCTTCAGTTAGAACTACATAGTGATTGTTATGATTATTTCTCTAAATTTATCAACTGCATTATGTCATTGAATTGACCATGCTCCTTTTTCATGCTCATTCCAATACTTTTGTTTCTAATTAGTCCTTTCCTCTACACACGTGCTCTCCACGTTTTTCTTCACGCTTTTTTAATTATCTTTTTAATACTTCTATCCTAGTTTTCCTACTCTTCCCCCTCTTTCTTTTTGTTTAATGCTTTAACTTATATTTATATTTCTCTGAAGCAATACATTTTTGTGAACTTTTATAAATGGATATATTCATGTTAGAATGCTTTATCAAGCTACTATTTTTTGTATACTATTTGATATATATTTTTTTTGCACGATTCTTGCTTTTAGTTTTTTTTAAATGAAATTAAACATGACATATCTCTTACGAATTGTGCATAAAATATCATAATCAAATCACGTTTGTGCAAGTATATAAATTTTGTGACCATTTTCGAAAGACTCTTCACCTCTCTCTCTCTCTCTCTCTCAATATATATAAACGAATTGTTTGTCCTGCTCCATACTAACAACTTACTGGAAATCTAGGAGAAGTACTCAAACAAGACACTGTTGTAAACAAGCAAGGCAAAGCATGGCATTCACATAAAGCTTTCTTACTTTAAAAAAAAAACACAGTTCTTTTTTAAAATGGTGACAAAATTGATATACTTGCACAAATATGATTTGATTATGATATTTTATGCACAATTCGTAAGAGATATGTCATGTTTAATTTCATACAAAAAACTAAAAGCAAGAATCGTGCAAAAAAATATATCAAATAGTATACAAAAAAAATAGTGGCTTTATAAAACATTCTAACATGAATATATCCATTTATAGACAGACAGACAGGCGGTGAGCGAGAAAATAGAGAGAGCAAAAAAGTTACAGAAAAAGAAAGAGGCAAACAAAACACAAATTCCTCATTAAAGCATTCATTCTCTCTCTCTCTCTCTCTCTCTCTCTCTCTCTCTCTTTTTCTCTCTGTTTACCTATCTATCTATAGCTCACTATCTCGACACCCTGGTTATTTTGACTGGTATGCGCTAGTCCTGAACCCGTTAGATTAACGTGAGCCACTGTGTTTGGTACTCTACGTCACGTTAACGAGACAGTAACTTCTTGTTAGACATATCCACAGTCCTAGCTCACTGTATTGGCGCTTCCGTCATCGTGAGGCACGTGAATGATAAGCTGCACTTTTACAAGTTCAATCTTTTTTCAAGGATGTTAGTCTCACTTTTCTAGTGTATTCTATTTATAGCGTGATTCTATCTTCGCCAAGAGCTTAGTATTAATTTTAGTCTGTCCTTGTCTAGTTCTAGATCTAGTAAAGTTTGGTAGAGCAGCTGGTTAGAATTTCGGATGTTTCCCAGCTGATGAAAAAATACCAAAGTATATTATTAACTTTTAGAGAAAATAACGCAAAACAAAATGTAGGCCTAAAGGAGTTATATGAATATCCGTAATTGATGAAATGATTTATGAGTAGAGTGCCTTTTTTACCACTTAAAAATTACCAACAGCTTCGGACACCCATTCCTTAAATATTGCGAAATACACAGAATACTTTTTGAAACCCATTCCTTAAATATAGCGAAATACACAGAATACTTTTTGAAGATCAAACGTATTAGAAACGAAATTTGAAACAACTTGGAACCAATGAATTTGGACAATGAATGCATACAAACAAAAATATCTCTTTTTGTTCATACTCTGTTCTACCTACAAAGTGAGGCAATACACCTTTCTTACCGCGCGTGTGAAAAGTGCCAAGCAAAAAAACAAGAACAAATCTTATCCTGTTTACACCGATAAATAGATCGAACATATTCAACCGATTATGCTCTTAGCACATTGTGTTCACAAAAAAATTATCAAGCAAACTTGGCATATCAGATGGACGTTATGAGAAACATGTAAACAAACCTTGAAGCTTAGGTTTCAGAAGCTCAGTGGGATTAGGATTTCCCACACACGTTTCTTTATTTGAAAAAAAAATGAAGAAAAACTTTGGTGTTTTAATACTATTGTGGTAGCTATAAAAACAAACAAACAAGAAACCGTCAGATACACATTACACATACACACACACACACACACAGACAAACGATGTAAAAAAAACAACAGACAACGACAAACAACACAAATCAATAACAAAACAAAACAAACTATATAAACATTTATTTCATTTTCAATCACTGTATCATAGAAAAAAATCTGAAGTCTTTTTTAAGGATATTATTAACTTTTAGAGAGAACAATGCAAAACAAAGTGTAGGCCTAAAGGAGTTTTATAAATATCCCTAATTAAACCCAGTTATTCTGGAAAATACGCGCACATAGAGCAATATTATTCTGATGGAAAGAAACTGACTCTTTAACTATTATCAAGTGCATTCTTTGATAATGATTGCGAATGATTATACTCAACGGTCATGGCTTGTATGGAATAATTATGTAGGCTTTTCTCACTGATAGTTGGTTCAATTTGTCGTAAAGGGGAATAATTATGATTTCAACCATAGGAATTCTAACAAGTGATGCTCTCCCGGAAAAAGAATGAGTCTCAATGATCATAATTATTGGACTAATAATAAGATACAAAATAGTTCAGGGGTTCTTTAACACAGGTCAAGTCTTCGTATTAGCAGGTAAAGGAACATTTGCGCGCAATAAGGGTTTTTTCCATTCAGTTTGCTCAGGCAAACAGCAAAACACCCAATTTTTTCCCAATAGATTAGTGATGTAATTCACGCCGACTTTACATGTAAGTTGTTGTATACTTTGGTGAGTTTGTTGTTTTTGGAAGCCTCGATAAGAGTGCATATGCACGCACTGCACTATGCTAATAGAGCGAATCATTCCTGTCAAAATATTCAGAACTGACGATTGGAGCCGGACATTTCTTCCTATAAACTGTCATAAAACGTTAACATTGCTCGAAAAAAGCAAAAGCAACATCAGCAGCAGCTGAAACAGTTGAGTTGAGTTGAGTTGGATTTAACGTCCAACATCAGCACTATATAGGCTATATTGTGGACGGGCCCCAAGACGGACGTCTGACAATTGTAAGTGCTTAGTCTCAGCGCCTACTTAGGTACCTGAAGGACATTGGTGTATATAATAAAATTTAACTGTGATAATCCTACACATGGATTTAAACTACTGTACATACCCTTCACTATTAATCAAACCTTATACGCACAATTTTTATGTTTTTACTACTCAAAGATATAAAGGAATCACCGTTGCTACTAGTATAATGCATTAACTGTCTTAGGACATCATGGGCACAACATAGCCGTTACCGTGCTGACGTGCCGTAAAACAAACTCGACTCACTCATGCTGCCACACACGAGACAGGGCGGGGATACCATGATTCCTGTCTCAGCTGGTCACATTATACTGACACCGACCCAACCAGTAAGCAGCTGCAACAACAAAAACAACAACAACAACAACAACAATAACAACAACAACAACAATAACAACAGCAACAACAACAACAACAACAACAACAATAACAACAACAACAACAACAACATCAACAACAACAATAATAAACCAAACGAAAACAACAAAATAACAAAACGACTTAAGTTGAATTGATATGGGTTTAAATGGCCCCATAACTGCAGCGCAGAGGGGGCCTGCATTAGCTATTAGTCTTAAAGCTCCTCCTCTTCTTTCACTAATAGGCTCCTTCTATTCCCTCTTACGTTCGCCCTTTTTATATTCTCCTCCTCCTTTTCATCAGTTTTTTCATGTGATTTTTTTCTTTTCCTCTTCTACAGCCATCCTTTTCTGCCTTTGTGGATATATTTTTACACCGCATACTTTATTATTCTCTTATTTCCTTAGTTGCTACAGCTCCTCTATCAGCTTTATGATATGAACCCCTAGGGTAATTGCACCGAACTTCTTTAAATAACTACAGTAGCAACCCCATGCGAATCACTAACTCTTTATGATTACTGTTGGATTATTAAGTGCGGTGGCGAGCCAGAAAAAAATGTAGTAAATAATTAGGTGAAATTCAATCTTAGATTTCCCATCTCAGTGAAAATTAAAGCTCAAACTGGTTACAATTTTCTTAACCTCTTAACTTGAACGCTTCGTATCCGTGGGACTCTTTGAAACGACTCCGAACCAAAGGTGCGTTCATACAGACAAAAGCATTGGGCTCTTATTGGGTTTATCTTCTCTATGTTCTACACATAAAGTAAGACAGTTAGATATTTCAAAATTTGCGTGTGAAAAGTGAACATTTTTCATACATATTCTTTTTGTCCTGTTAACGCCAATAACTAGTTTAAACATTTTCAGCCACCTAAACGCTACCGGTACCATAATATGTAGACAGCTAAAAATTAATAAATAATTACGCTAATTTGATTTATCAGCTTGATGCATGTATATTCCTGTTCAGAGACCTTACAGCTTTGGATCCTATTTCACGGTGATTCTTTATTTGAAAGTTGAAGAAAAAGTTTGTGTATATATATATGTATAATTATATATATATTATTTTATTACAGTCATTTTAGGCGTCCACATTATAGCAAATATGACGGTACATGGCCATTTTATGTGCAACACACAGTGCTGATAAAGCGAATCTCTCTAGGCTAAAACATTCATAGCTGGAGCCGGGTATTTCTTCCCGAATTAGATACTTTTACACAGGAAATCACTTTTAAAAAGAGGATAAAAATTAAATGTTCTTACAAGTTCAGCGGCTAATCCATTCATAAGTCTAGTTGAAAGAAAGGGTTTACATTGGATATAAGGTTTGAAGCTCCTCCTCTACTTCCTCTGATTCTCATATATATATATATATGCATATTACAGTCATAATAGGCGTCCACATTATAGAAAATATGAAGGTGCATGGCCATTTTATGTGCAACACACAGTGCTGATAAAGCGAATCTCTCTAGGCTAAAACATTCATAGCTGACTATCGGAGCCGGGTATTTCTTACCGAACTAGATACTTTTACACAGGAAATCACTTTTAAAAAGAGGATAAAAATTAAATGTTCTTACAACTTCAGCGGCTAATCCATTCATAAGTCTAGTTGAAAGAAAGGGTTTACATTGGATATAAGGTTTGAAGCTCCTCCTCTACTTCCTCTGATTCTCATTATAATTGCGTCCTCCTGTTCCTCATCCTTATTTTCACCAGCTTTTCCTCTTCCACTCCCGTCTTTGCAGACTTTTTTCTGGCATTGTACTGTTTATGCTTCTATTATTTTCTTGGTCACTGCGACTCCTTTATAAGGTGTATGAGGCAAACCCGTAGTGTCATTGCACCTAAATGCTTTATATAACTCTGTCTATAATTTGGGTAGCGGGACAGCTTGTCTGTCAAAGGAAAGTAAAACACTCCTTCCCTACATTAGCTTGTGGGTGACCATTGGGCAAGGTCGAGTTGATTTAAGTTGAGTTGGTTTAACGTCCAACATCAGCACTCTATAGGCCCCAAGACTGACGTCTGACAATTTTATGTGCTGCCATACACAAGACAGGGCGGGGGTTCCATGACTCCTCTCTCATCCGGTCACATTAACCTGACACCGATCTAACCAGTATGGATCGAAATCACCAAGGCTTGAACCACGAACAAGCCGATGTTCTGCCCTTGGGCCACCGCGCCCCCGTCAGGTCGAGTACCCATGAACCTCCCGAACAGGAAGCTGGCGATGGAGGAATCGTCAAGCAGCTGGAAGATTTCTAGAACTGGTTGACAATCCACAGTGCTGAGCAGAAGATAATTATATTCATTCAAGATACACTGGTCAGGACAACCGCACTGCAAGAGTACTGCTACCTCAGAAAAGCATGGCAAACTACTGAGGGAAAAACCTGCCAAGAATCGTGTACATGAAGCTACAAAGAAAGGAACGAGTCATGAATAACATCAATTGTACCTCCGAGTCGGCTGATATTCCAAAGTGTATCAGAGAGCGGGATACAAACTGAAGTAAGCTCCATGCTGATGAAGGCAACCTGCCCGACTGAGCTGGAAAGAAAAGGGAGAATGTGAAGCTAAATGAAGCGGTAAAACATAGCCACCTGGGACGTTAGAAGTATGTCTTGTGGAAAACTTGACAATGAAGCCAAGAGGCATAATATTGATGTTATTGGAATAGCAGAAGACAGTTGGACTGGACATGGACATTTCACGCCGAGCAACGGGGAAGAGTGGGCTTGCTATATATCTAACTCAAAAGATAACAACAGCGCTTCTTGGGTACCTTCTTGGGTACTATAAACGATCACATTGAAAATGTTACACTTAAAAGAACCCTGAAAAACATAACAATAATACAAGTATAATTATGCCCCATCAAGTACTGCAATTAAAGAAGAAAGAAATAATTTCTATAATGCGCTCCAGTCACACATTATGAGAACAGCAAAGATATAACAATTATCATGGGCGACATGAATGTGAAGATAAGGACAAAACAAAAACACTGTAGGGTAGAGGGTGGAATTGTTGGCAATTTTGGCATTGAGGAAAGAAACGAAGATGGAGGAGAACTGGATAATTTTTCGGTGACATTTTTTTAATGACTTGACCATAATGAACACACCATTTCAGAAAAAAATCCCCAGAAGACTTTACACATGGACATCTCCAGATGGAAAAAACACAAAACCAAATTAGCCATATTCAAGAAGGAGAAGCTTTATTAGCAATGCTAAAGCAATACTCCAGGACAATCGCAATACCAACCACGAACTGCTCGGAGCTAGAATCAGGCTAAAGTTGAAAAATATAAAGAAAGAAAAAAAGGCACATTATATACGACACAGCCAAATTGAGTGCAAAATATTCCATAGATCAGTGACAAACAAGTTTGAGCAGCTCAAATAAATCTTTAGTCAAAGACCATGTATGAACCAGAAGCAAGCAACAGATATATTGAAAGGGGTAACAAAATATCTCCAACCTCGAAAATACAAGAAACAGGCATGGATATCAAACTAGACCTTTCAGAAAGTGGAACAACGAAGAGAAGCAAAAAAGAATGATATTCATCAAGGGGAATATCAGAAAATGGCCAAATAAGATAAGATAGAACCAGACAAAGAGAAATTTGTTGTGAAAAAATGTGAAGCTATTGATTAAAACAAAAGCTAAAAAGCCTTTGCCTTGATTCAAATTCTAAAGACAAACTTTCAACCTAAATTGGGGGTAATAGAGGACGAGGATGGTACAGTGCTAACAATAGTCAAATGCAATTATAGAACGCTGGATAAGATACTGCGAAGCTATATTTACCAGCAACGACACCAATGAAATGAAAACAGAGGATCGTGGTGAAAGTTTTGAACCAGAAAAGGGACCATTAAGAACAGAAGTGGAATGGGCTATTTGCAATCTTAAAAACGAATAAAAAAAACCCAGGGTGGGATGACACACAGCTCGGGTAATAAAAGCAGGTGAAGATACAGTATTCAATTTCTATCACAAGCTATGTCAAAGGATCTGGAACAAGGGAGAGTGGCCAATAGATTAGAGAAGATCTGTGTTCATAATTCTTCCAAAGTAAGGCGATTTGTAACAATGCTATCACTACAGAACAATAGCTCTAATCAAAGAAAGCGATTTATAGCAATACTTTAACTACAGTACTATAGCTCTGATTAGTCATGCACGAAAATTCATGCTTAAAATCATGATTAAACATTTGGAAAATCATAAGTCAGTAAAATACAATCAGGATTTTTCAAACTTAGACACCCTATTGAAAAATTTGACAGACTGATAGTAACCTGCACATCAGCTTCATCGATATTCAAAGTCATCTGACTGTGTAATGCATGAGGAGCTGTGTGAAATACTGAAAGTGTTGGAAGTTCACCCTAATATCATAGGATTGATAAAAGGGCTGTATCTTTGACAGGAGGCTGCATTAAGACTGGAACGTGGTACACCAAATTGGTTTCCTTTTCGCAAAGGCGTAAGACAAGGCTGCATTCTCTCACTAAATCTCTTCAGTTGTTATACCGAGGAAGTTAAAAGAAATGTTAAACATGATCAAAGGAATTCTCTTTTTAATGAGCCCTGCATTTAAGGACTTAAACTAATGGACTTGAGGTACGCTGATGACACTGCATTGCTCTCTCTAGAATCTCTAGAGACTTGACAAGTTGGCCCAGACAGTAAAAGAGCACAGCGAAAAGAAAGGACTGCTACTGAATGCTAAGAAAACTTCGTTAACATCGACATGTGCAGCTCTGTCGCAGATGTGATAATAAACGGATAAAAGGTGGAGCATGTTGGTTTTTAGATTGACGGAGACGGCAAATGCTCAGCGGAAATAAGAAAAAGAACATCAACAGCCCTGGAACAAATGCAAAGACTCAAGAAACTGTGGAATGGAAACAATAAAGAGACAAAACTGAAAATCAGACATAAGATCTTGCATATTCGCAATTGCCACACGTGAAGTTGGACAATTAAAAAAAAAGAAAAAAAATGCGTTCTTTTAAATTAAAATGATACAGAAAAAGTGCGTAGAGTTCCATGGACAGCACACAGACAAAATGGCGACATACTAGAAGAACCTAAGATTAAACCAAATTGGCTTCTGAATGCCACCAAAGAAAGAAAACTGAAATACTTTGGGCACCTGAAAAGACATCACAGTTTGGGAAAACATATCCTAGAAGCAAAGCTCGGGGCAAAGCGAAGACAAGAAGGTGGATGGATGACATCCGCGACCGGCTACAAAGAAGGCCCAGCAAGTCAGGAAGGATGGTTCAAGACAGAGAGCTCTTAGGCAGATTGTACGGGAGGTTACGTAAAACACTACCGACTATCCAGCATGATGATGATGATGCTGATGATGATGACGGTGGTAGTGGTGGTGATGATGATGATGATGATGATGATGATGATGATGATGATGATGATGATGATGATGATGATGATGATGATGATGATGATGATGATGATGATGATGATGATGATGATGATGATGATGATGATGATGATGATGATGATGATGATGATGATGATGATGATGATGATGATGGTGTCTATAATGGCAGCCCCATGAGAATGACTAACTTACCTTTGTGAAAATTGTAAGTTAAAGCGTGGTGATAAACTAGAAAACAAATAATAGTTTTATCTATAATATCAATTGGCTGTGTTATTTAATTAGATTTTCCCATCAATACGGGTCCATTTAAATAAATGTCGAGTAGACTAAAATATTTCTTTATCTCTGAACTATAAAGCTTCATGTCTCGATGGTTCTTTCTTTCCCCATTCTTTTTTAATTGCGCGTTTCATTATTCATTACTACATTACCCCTATGAGTTTCTCTTCTCCGCTGTTAATGCTACCGATGGATTATATTTTTTTGTTTCATAAACCACCTTCTCCTCCCCTTTCTTTCTTTCTCTCTCTCTCTCTCTATCTCTCTGATTCTCTCTCTCTTTCTCTCTCTCTCTCTCTCTCTCTCTCTCTCTCTCTCTCTCTCTCAAGATGGGTCCGAATCTATTTGCTTATTGACAACAGAAAGCCGCACGGAGTCTATGTTTATCCCTTTTTGTTCCACATTGTATAATTTGTTATGTTTCATCTGATCTGACAGCAAAAAAAACTTTCCTATTTATTATGTTTAAAAAACGATAACTTATATATTATAGAGGTCGTTTAATGTATTATGGATTATTCTAATATTGATAGTAGCTTTTATAGAATATCCCGACTTTCTTCTTATTTTAGTCAGTATAATTCGAATAAAATTATTTTATGCGAATCATAGTGTAACAATTCGATACATTTGAACTTGCCTCGCAAAGTTTTGTATGTATTCTTACCTCATTTTGCTGCTGAATAGGTTGCCTGGACTGTAGTGAATATTTTTAGAAAGTTCTCCAGGGAAAAGGTAAAGGCTGCATAAGTTAGCTTGCTCCCCCGGTGTCCCTTAACTCTCAGCCAAGACAACAGGTTTCTGAACTAAGACCTTAAGTCCTATTTTGGTGTTTTAAAGGAGCTGACGGTACGGAACGCCCCTTTGCCCCTCTCCAGCCCAGAATGATCAAGAAAACGTTTTAAGTGCTATAGTAGACAGAGACGGAAATGACTTCTCTTTCTGTCTTTGTATATTAAAACAACAATACTACAACAATAAAATCAACTACATGTATATCAAAGACAATAACATAATTAACAATAACTGTTACTACTACGGCTACTACTCCTACTACTACTACTACTACTACTACTACTACTACTACTACTACTACTACTACTACTACTACTACTACTACTACTACTACTACTACTACTACTACTACTACTACTACTGCTACTACTACTACTACTACTACTAC
>RQTK01000317.1:386285-397216 GCA_003991915.1 Elysia chlorotica
TACTACTACTACTACTACTACTACTACTACTACTACTACTACTACTACTACTACTACTACTACTACTACTACTACTACTACTACTACTACTACTACTACTACTACTACTACTACTACTACTACTACTACTACTACTACTACTATTGCTTCTGCTACTGCTACTGCTGCTGCTGCTGCTGCTACTACTACTACTACTACTACTACTACTACTACTACTACTACTACTACTACTACTACTACTACTACTACTACTACTACTACTACTACTACTACTACTACTACTACTACTACTACTACTACTATCACTTCTACTGCTGCTTCCGCTTCTAATAGTTAACATTACAGTTGTTTCTGCATTTGTAACGATTACTTTGCTACCCATATTTTTAAACTCACCAGTTGATAGCTGAGGCATAACCACTTAAACGGAAGCAGCCAGTGGAATCTGCCAGTGAACACAAAATGTTATAAATTAGACCCTCCCCTCCACCGACCTACTCAACTCGTAACGGTATTCCTGGCATCTATACAGGACGGTCGTTTTGTGGACTGTGGTTTAGTTAAGTTTAACTACATAAGGTGGGGTGGGGGGGCGGTAGTACTGCCGCATTTAGAAGAACTTTGATTTTACAAAAGGAATACAACCATTTCTGCTGCTGCTACTGCTACTGCTACTACTACTACTACTACTACTACTACTACTACTACTACTACTACTACTACTACTACTACTACTACTGCTACTACTGTTGCTGCTGCTGCTACTACTACTACTACTACTACTACTACTACTACTACTACTACTACTACTACTACTACTACTACTGCAATAAGATTTTTATAGATAATATTTCCATTGTCAAAGTCTATTTATGAGTATGCGGGTGTTTTCATCCACGAAAGGGTTAGCTTCAAGGGAACTATATGACTCAGAACAAATTTCACACACACACACACACACACACACACAACAACTTATTTTGAGAAACGAGCAACACGGATAAAAGCATAAAACAAGGAACCGCACATATTTTTCACAGCATGGGTGTTTTTCACCCACACGTGTTTTTTGTTATCGTTCCTCGAACTCACCAAACTCACCAGCAGATAGCTGAGACATACCCAGTGAAATCTAGACAGCCCTTGAAAAAAATTCATCCGTGGAATCTGTAAATAAACACAGACGTTATCTGCCTCGACCTTCCCCGCCAGCCCCGCCAGCGACCAATCAACTCGCACTGGTATTCGTGGCCAGGCCCGGTTTATGCGCATACACATGTACCATTTTCAGGATTGAGGTTTAACCTAACTACTCCTCAGTCCAAAGCCTCAGTCAGTCTGCACCAGTCCAGCGCCAACTACTGTATACTGCCTTGTGCCTCGTGGGTTCTGTCACTGATGTCCGTGTCTAGGCTGAGCTACAGCTCAATTGTCCAATTAAGACCTAGGTGTTCGGTCTACTTAGGAGAGAGGAATTTTCGTTCAGCAGGAAAGCAAGTTTGACGTTCGCTGCAATCTCCAACTTTTCCTGATTGACATGTGTTTCAGAGAGACTTAGTTACGCAAACATTAGTGTGTTTTACTACGTCATAATACTGCTCATAGTGATCAAACACTGACTAACTTGGGACTGACAACAACCAGAACAACAAAAAATAAATTAAAACTGTTCACATGTATGACTTAATTCTCAGGCATTTGCTGTGTTAACAGTGCAGCTGAACCAGATCTAGATTCTAGATATAGCTGAGGTTACCTGAGCTCACGAAAAAGATAAGGTTCGCCCCGGCATCTGATTCCTTTTATGAGTTTGTTATAGCAGGAAAACGAAGGCAGCATACACAATGAAGACAGTGGATTCACCAGCCTTTCGAGGATTCAGTTTTATTGTTGCCACTTTTGCTGTGTGCTTCATTCAAGGTAAGAGCAATGCAAGATCATCATTCTAACTTTCCCCCTCATTAGTGAGACCAACAATACGCGCCAAAAGTTCAACAAGAAACTTCTGCCAGGGATACAATAGCAATACGTTATATTGCTACATATTTCAATGTTAAGTCTGACTATACGAAAAAAACTTCATATCGAAATCATTCTACTTGAAAAGTAAACTTCCAAACAATGGAAAAGCTGAGCTCTTTTGTATGAATTATTTCTAATCTGCTACGTACGACGAAGCTTAATACGATACCATTTAAAGGTGAAGTTCAAGTTTTGAGAATAAAAATCCCGGAGCCCGCCCTTTACACAACATGACAAAAAACAGAAATTTAGTCTGTGTGTGTGTGTGTGGGGGGTGGGGGGGCAGGCATTTTGCAACCATTCTTGAGGCTCTATGTAGGTTAATATTGCCTCTGACCTCTCTCAACTGTCTGCAGGGGGCTACTATGAAACATGCCATAAAATGACGGCAGTGTGTTTGCATACACACTCGACGGGGGAAGAAGAGGATTGCGATTATGGTGATGAGGAGGAGGAGGAGAAGAAAACGGAGAACTAAAAGCATGAGGAGAACGGGCAATGGGAAGAAAAGATGAACAGTAGGCGAAGGAGAAGGGAGAATTGTATTGAACAACGCCGTGGTAATTCTTTACATGTAATTCCAAAGCTTTTCAACATGAATAACAAACAACAACGATCAAACATCATAAACAGTAATAATAATAATAATAATAATAATAATAATAATAATAATAATAGACATAAAATAATAATAATAATAATAATAATAATAATAATAATAATAATAGGCACTTCACTATTATCGTCTTAGACAAGCAAAAAGCCATTTAAAGTATATATATAAAAGCACATAGATAAAAGCTCACTCATGTCACTTCATCACTTCTCAACAATGTAGACACATTCATATTTACACCAATAAACATTGAAAGTAATTCATTCATACTATACATTTTGAAATCACAAGCGGCTTGTGATGAAGCGCATTGGATGTTATTTAAATATCTTTTGTCATTGTGACGGAGGTTTGCTTTAGGTTTTACCGATAAAGTTTTTTTGATCGTGTATAAAAACAAGAATAATGAGAGATACGATTGATAACGATCATTTTAATGGAAGTTATGATGAGTCAGAACCCCGAATTCGAACTAAAACTAATCATATTATTATGCTTGATTTTACAATTAGCCAGCAACAATATTAGTAGTTACACCCACAACGATACTACTCTAACATAGTCTTCGTTATAATCTTATTTTCAAGACTCTCCGTCTAGTTTTAACTTTCCTGTCGCACATTCATTTAAAATGTTAAATGAATAAACTTTACTTGACATCCAGGACTCGTAAAAGTCTTTGGTAAAATTATAGGATAATATCAGTAAGTAGTAAGTATAATTAGGTGCGCAGACCGTGTAACCTTGCTCGATTTAGTCTGCTCAGTCACCCCTTTTATGAAATACTGCTGTTATGAAACAAGAGCTTGAAAAAGAAAGCAACCATAGAAGACTTTCCACAGCAGCAGATATAGTAGGTTTCAATAGATCCCTGGTGTGCTAGAGTGAACCCATATAAAGAGGACAGTTCAGTAAGTTTTAGACAGAAAAGGAGAGGAGATGCGAAAGAGAGAGAGACAGAGATAGATAGATAGATAGATAGATGGAGAGAGAGAGAGAGAGAGAGATAGAGAGAGAGAGATAGATAGATATATAGATGGAGAGAGAGAGAGAAAGAGAGAGAGAGAGAGAGAGAGAGAGAGATAGACAGAGAGATAGACAGACAGACAGACAGACAGACACAGACAGACAGACAGACAGACACACACAGACAGACAGGCAGACAGACAGATAAAGACACAGAGAGACGGAGACATCCAGACAGTAATAATAATAATAATAGACATACACACACACAGACAGACAGATAGACACACAGACAGACAGACATATATACAGACAGAGAGACAGAGAAACCATTGTGTAAGTTCACCATAATCGTATTATATGCACAATTGCCTTGAGAAGAGCGCGTATGTAGCAGTACATTTCGTACCTTTAAACCGAGAGACTACATCTTATAATAATTATATCGCGGCTCAAAAAGCTCAGCTTCTCTTGACAATGTGTTCCTTTGTCTGCTATCCTGATCTGACTAAGTTGGGCTGTGTCCTGGTGATTTGGCGAGCATGACACAGCACATTTTTCTCTCACAGGATCTCACACTTTCTTCTGAAAGTGAATCAGTTGTCCCCTATCACCCCCCTTTCCACCCCCTTCCCCCATGCTATATTTCTCTCTCCATCGCTATCTTTCTATCTACAGCTCGCTCCGCTCTCTCCCTCTCTCTGCTTCTTTCCTTCTCTGTGCCTCTCGCTGTTTCTCTCACTCTGTGTCTCATATCCTAAGTCTTTGTTTTTTTGTTTCTCTCTCTCTCCCTCTCTCTCTCTCTCTCTCTCTCTCTCTCTCTCTCTCTCTCTCTCTATCTCTCTCTCTCTCTGTGTATATCTCTCTTTTTCCGTTATCTTTTTCACCCTTCTCCTCCCTCATCACTCGTGCAATCACATATTTTTCTCAAAACCCTATACGAAAACGTACACAACAGGATACTTTGTTCTTATTTTGCTTCTCCCCCCTCCTCTTTAGCAGCTAACCTGCTACCGATGATTGGTGTTTTTTTTTTAAATTGAGCCCAGAAGAGTAAAAGCACATCCTGCTGTTGTTTTGCTTGTCTTCGGCTTGTCCTGGGCTTGTCCTGTGTTATATGTGGCCCTACTAATTTTCACCTGGACACGACTGGATTGGTTATAAACTTTAACTAATTTCTGTCAGTCATGTGAGTTATGATGTTATAGCATTATTTTCTTATTGTTCTTGAGACTGTTTTTCTAGGAAAATAATTGCATTTTAGGCCTGCTATTTAAAGAGTGTGATGTAGACAAGGAGGAGGAAAGAAAATGAAGAAGAAGAAGAAGAAAAAGAAGAAGAAGAAGAAGAAGAAGAAGAAAAAAGAAAGAAGAAAAAGTAGGAGAAGGAGAAGAAGAAAAACAAAAAGAACGAACGAACAACAACAACAACAACAATAACAACAACAGCAATAACAACAACAACAACGAGGAAAAGGATGAGGAAGAAGGAGGAGGAGAAGGAGGAGGAAGAAGAGGAATAGGAAGATGAGAAGGCGGGGGAGAAGTAGGAGCAAAAGACGCTTACTTCCATGGAATTATTACGACCCCTGCTTCCAGATAAAGATCATTAGTTATTTTGCGGGCCTTTTGCTCATTTTATTATTATTATTTTTTTATTAGGAGTTTTCTTAAAACTAGAGAAAGCAATACAAAGTACAACATTTACATCTATTTGTGATCATTACGGGCTACCTTTATTTATGACAACTCGCTGAATTGCCCTCGGGAGTTTAGAGAATATTACATACGTTACAGGTTTGTGAACAGATGGTCCAATAGTTCTGAGTTTACTTCAGTTTTTTTTTTCATTCTGTCATTTACAATTATCGTAACTTGTGCATGTCTGCTCTATATTTGTTTCTCTAGAATTCGAAGATAGAACATGTTTTCTTTTTAAGGTTTTTTTTTTAATAAATGGAAAAGATCCCCTTTTGTTTGTCTTTTTCCTTCTCTTATCTCAACAATGAGGATACTGCAAGCAAAGCTCAAATGTTATTGCCCATTATGTCCTTGGAAGTCTAATATGTTCTAATACCTTTTCCTCCAGTATCATTAATCATATCAAGGAGAATAGAAATGGATGAAGTGAGTCATTTTTATACTGCAGGATGAGAAGTGGAGGAGGAATGCGAACTGGCAAAAGTGGCACAACGTTCACACTTGTCGTATACACGTGTCGTTCATTTCAAGTTAACGAGATGTTAACGTCACGTTGCGTTGATGGATCCACTCTGTTTGCATATGTACAATGTATATAGATTCAACAATATGTTTGAGCACCCTGCTGCCTTTTTGGACTTTCTTTACTAGATCTTCTCAAACAGGAAAAGGCAAACATTTCTGGCGCATCAGTCCGTTCTTCTCTTTCTTAACCTCGTTGCAACTGCACTAAAAAAAAAATCTGAGAGTGAAATTTCCTAGTGAACTAGTCACATCCCAACTGTACCATAGCCTTATTACAATCTAATCAACAGGTAGCTTTACAAAGATGTTTACCTGTGAAATAAGAAGATAGAAGCAAAATTACCACCAGTTAACACAACCTACCTGTGTTCTATGGAAAAGCCTCAGGGAAAAATTAGATTTAAATAATGTACACGGAAGTAGAGCTTGTGTCTCAGACAGCATGGATCAATCTGTAGAACCAATGATTATGGCTTTCGTTCTTGGGAAATTGTTTTCATTAAAGATTTCACACAAACTTGCTATGTCTAAAAAACGTATCAGGGTTTTTTTGGATGAATGAGGCAACGCATGTATCCAAGATGCGTGATGGATTGCCATGATGATAGTAAGTTGGAGTCTGCAATCCTGTACCTGTATTCTTAAAGTTTGCGTCTGTAATTAAACGCAAGAGGCGCTAAACCTTCAGTTGATCTATATTAACATAAGTTTCACATACGAAAATTTTCGATGAAACCCTCTCGGCCATAGTCCCTCATCCATTGTAGCCTAGAAGACATGAAGGCACAGACACTCATTCACCAAACTGATACACTCGACACATGAAGAAAAAAAGACGTATTGTACTGAACGTTATAATGTTCAAACGTTTAAAGAAAGGTTTTATTCATGTTATTAGTGACCCAATCTGAAACAATTGTTATAAACTTTTGCCTATACTTAAAAATGTAGCCTACTTGATGGGAGACTTGAGTAGTATTCTATACATATTAATCATTTTCATCCGTTTGTTTACTTTCGGAAATTATGCAGCAAGGAGTATAGCAAACGTTTTGACACCATTAGCTGATTTAATTTTAGTTTTACCAAACTTTGAATTAAAAACAACTACAACAACTAAATGAAAAAAAAATAGATTCACACGAAGTATGTTGTAATTAAAGAAGTCAGTTTAAGCTCGTTATGCAAACGAAAAAATAAAAAAATGTATACATTTTTATGGTAAAACATCTAATCTATCTCTGTTAAATTTTTTCAAATTTGATGACAATGTTTCTGAACAAAGTAAATCTGTTCTATCGGTGTAGCGTATCAACTGCTGTGTCGGTGATAGTATTATTTGTACTGGTACCCCCGCCGTTCTCTCTAAATTTTTAGACGTTAATTTGGGGACCCGTTCGCAATATAGCCTAGATGCTGACGATGTTGGTAAGAAACCAAGAATCCAAACTAGTGGAGCGTACAAATGAGGAAGTGGCTATTTGTCGGTTGCTGCAAATTATCTTCAATCTTATTTCTGAGCATCACTGTCTTCCTCTAGATGTTTCGGCATACTCACTGGGGGCGCCCTACAGCACCTGCTTCACCCGGTACCCAAAGCACAGCCACACGCCGGCCCAGAGAGGGGAAAATCCCTACGCAATCCGCCTGAGCCGGCCTCAATACTTACCCGGCGAGACTATCAAAGGTAAATTTTGTTGTCTTCTCAGGGTTAAATATCTTATGAATATCTAAGGAAAAGTATAACTAATATTACAATCACATGTACAACTATGTGTCCCATTTAACTATTGAGCTGTAACAGATTTATAAGGGGCGCGGACTGGGAACGGTGGAAACCTCTTTGCTTGAATGGAAGGGCCACCAAGTTCTCACCATTTCTACTCCGGTTTTCTTAATCTTGCTTGTAAAATGTTAAATAAAAGACGTTTAGGTATTTATACGGAAAAGTAATGGAGATCCAATCTTTCCTATGATAAAGTGAGCCAAAATTCCTGGATTCTGTATTCGTCAGTTTTGATTCGCCTTTTTTAAAGCTTCTTTGTTTTTTGACAGTGGAAATTTCAAGTTCAGATCCTGGTGAGAACCCAATTAAAGGTTTCCAGATAGCTGCGTTCGTCGACAACACAAATGATTGTGAACCAATGACGATTGTTGGCCAGTTCTCAGATGTTGACGAGAGCAAGTCCACGATTTTCTCTTGTTTAGGCACGGCCAACAGCGTGAGGGTAAGTCTTTATCAATAAGAGATAGTACAGAAAAACAAAGGCAATCATAACGATGATCTTATAGATGCTGCTGCTGCTGCTGCTGCTGCTGAGGTTGCCTTAGTGTCACTCCAGATTATGGGTCACTGTTGGTGGCCACAGCTAATCTAGCGTATTCTTGTAATTAGGACATTCTTAAAAATAGACCATGTGGTACTGTTTGTTGTGATGTGCCACATGCAAACAGTGCAATATTACTACTCTTGTCCCTGATTGTGAACTTGTGGACATGTGATTGGGATTGGCTAGTTCTCATACGGAAAAGTAATGGAGATCCAATCTTTCCTATGATAAAGTGAGCCAAAATTCCTGGATTCTGTATTCGTCAGTTTTGATTCGCCTTTTTTAAAGCTTCTTTGTTTTTTGACAGTGGAAATTTCAAGTTCAGATCCTGGTGAGAACCCAATTAAAGGTTTCCAGATAGCTGCGTTCGTCGACAACACAAATGATTGTGAACCAATGACTATAACTACAACTATAACTATAACTATAACTATAACAATTACAATAACAAGGGGGAGATAAAAAATAATAGCAGGCGGCGACGTCCTTCTTGTTGTTGTTGTTTTTATTGTTATAAGCAAGAGAGTATAAGTGAATATTTCAATAATTCTTATCTTCATCTAGGGCTACAGTTGTAAAAGACTACGAAATATTCTGGATCAATACCAATGTTACTTTGTTTGGAAATCCTGCCCAAGTTGCTGGTTATGAGGTATGTATTACTTAAAATCCTTTGGTTTAAATAATACTCTTTTGAGGTCTTCAAACAATTGTAAATAGGAAAAGCATGGATCATTAATGCTTCATACTTCATATTTCTTTATAAAATAATTTTGATATATTTGATACTTTATATTTTTACAAAATTGTGTGCCATTTAAACCATTCTGGTGTTTAGGAAGAATGTGCTGGCTTACTGGAGGAATCACAAAAAGATGTCGACTTCTCCAACTGTGGGGACACTAAAGCCTGCTTTCTGTACCCAACACACTGTCAGGACAATGATTGCATAGCTGCAGTCAGTTTCGAATACAAGGCTGACAATGATTCATATCAAGTGGAGATGTATGCAGACCCTGGTAAAACTCCAGGCTACGTCAGTGTTGGTTTCTCTGAGGATGATGAAATGGTGAGAGCCTTTAAATTTAATTAAGAATTTTGACATGTCTCTATCTCCGAAACTTGAAGGCTGATTTTTTGTGTGCTTTTAGACTCATCTTTTTTCCTATTGCTGTAAATATTTTAATACAGAAATATATAAATATGGATAAGCAACTGTGGTCCTCTATTGATGCATTGAAGTAAATGCCTGTCTTTGTTGCTTATTTTATGAATGCAATAAGTAAGTTTGTAATATTTGTTATGAGATATTTTCATGTATTCATTTTTACATGCCCAGGCAAGACCAAGAAACAAAATTGTTAATGAGTGGATTTTTCTTTTGTTGTATTTTTTTTTCTGTGGTAATGTTTAGTGTAAATAGGCATCTTACTATAATATTGTAATTGTCTTTAAAAATGAAAATTGGAATCATTTAGTCAGCAACAAATCTATTTATTTATTTCACACACAAATCATTATTTTTAGACTTAACATGAATTCTTTTCTTTCCTATATAGACTACAAAAACAACAAAGAATGAGATGGTGTAAAAAGATAAATACAAAGAGAGCAGTGAAGCAAATGCCCAACATTTTCAAACATCTTTTTGTGTATTTCAGGGACATGATGAGACTTTTACTTGTGCAGCGTTTCAACAGACGTCAAGTGTTCAACATGGTTATAACCCAGATAAATACAATGAGCGGATTATAGCTGTGAGCTTTAAATTTGAAAACCAATGAACCAAAATTCTAAATATCATAACTTCTATAGGATTTCATAAAACATTTTATGGAATGTTGATTATTGAGAAAAATTTAGGACAATATTTTTTAATTGAACTGATATTTTTATGGGGGGAAAGTCTCATTGGAGAAAAATTTATCCCAGCAAATATTTTAAAGAAAGTCATGAGATTGAAAACTAAAGTAGTTATTCCTAAGATAGGATACAATGTTGATACATGTATTGTGTCTTTTATTGTACAAGAATATAAAAAATTTGCGTTTTCAAAGAAACTTTTTCTTTTAAAACCAGAATGATCTGTCTGATGCCTATGTCAAACTTAAGGATGGTCGCTTACAGTGTCGATTTACGCTGCGTCATAAATCTTCAGTGACATTGATAAAACAAGCCAATGGTACCAACAGCGATCCAGAAACTTTTAATATACCCTTTAGTAAGAGTGATGGCTGGCGCTTACAAATTGCATGGGGCCCAGTTATGCCAGGTATTTTAATTCACAAGGTTACGGTAGAGTTTTTGTAAACACATAATGAATCTCTTTAGAATCTAGTTAATTTGGTATTCAGTAATAAATGGTTCTTTATCACTGTATTCTTGTGAATATCAAATGTTTGAAAAAAATAGATGTTGAAGATTAATAAATCTCTTTAAAATGTTTTATATTTAAAAGAAAACAGCAATGGTTATTTATATATAAACTTTCTTTACCAAGTGCTTACTCATGAATCAAATTCGACTTTTACATTTTCAGAACATGGTTACACACAAGAATAACGGGATTGTAAACTTGGTCTCATTCTCTTGGACTGCACCTTCCCCATCTGTTGGAAACATAAAATTTATGTAAGTTTTATGTCCATGCATTAAGATTAGAATGCCATAGGAAGCAAGAAATCACTATAGATAATTTAATATTAATACATAACCAGTTAAGAGGGTTCACAAAAAAGTGGTGAAATTCCATAGGATTTCGCAATATAATGA
>RQTK01000317.1:397979-481176 GCA_003991915.1 Elysia chlorotica
TTTTCTTTCCTATATAGACTACAAAAACAACAAAGAATGAGATGGTGTAAAAAGATAAATACAAAGAGAGCAGTGAAGCAAATGCCCAACATTTTCAAACATCTTTTTGTGTATTTCAGGGACATGATGAGACTTTTACTTGTGCAGCGTTTCAACAGACGTCAAGTGTTCAACATGGTTATAACCCAGATAAATACAATGAGCGGATTATAGCTGTGAGCTTTAAATTTGAAAACCAATGAACCAAAATTCTAAATATCATAAATTCTATAGGATTTCATAAAACATTTTATGGAATGTTGATTATTGAGAAAAATTTAGGACAATATTTTTTAATTGAACTGATATTTTTATGGGGGGAAAGTCTCATTGGAGAAAAATCTATCTCAGCAAATATTTTAAAGAAAGCCATGAGGTTGAAAACTGAAGTAGTTATTCCTAAGATAGGAGTACAATGTTGATACATGTATTGTGTCTTTTATTGTACAAGAATATAAAAAATTTGCGTTTTCAAAGAAAACTTTTCTTTTAAAACCAGAATGATCTGTCTGATGCCTATGTCAAACTTAAGGATGGTCGCTTACAGTGTCGATTTACGCTGCGTCATAAATCTTCAGTGACATTGATAAAACAAGCCAATGGTACCAACAGCGATCCAGAAACTTTTAATATACCCTTTAGTAAGAGTGATGGCTGGCGCTTACAAATTGCATGGGGCCCAGTTATGCCAGGTTAGTAACAACATAAACTGTTCTCTTGTTTAATGTGCAGATAGATGGTTGGTTGGTTGGTTGGGTTGGTTTAACGTCCAACAGAAGCTCTATATAGGCTATATGTGCAGATAGATACTGTCACTTATCATATCATAGACAATTTAGAAATTATTCCTATCTTTTATTTGAAGGTGTTTATGTTCTTTGCCACAACAATTGTTGATATTCAAAATGTTCAGAATTATTTGGCTTTTTATCATGTACAATAATTATTTTTAAAAAGTTTCCAAAATTTCACCATTAATAAGTTGTTTGAAAATATTGAAGTTTTACTTATTTGGATAACAACAATAACTAAATGTCCCTCTATCAAGAACAAATAGACACACAAGAAATATTGTTGAAAGAGAAACTTTCCATTGTTTAAAAATGTTTTAGTATATTATTCAGTTACTGTTATCTTGAAGTATCTGACTTACTTCAAACAACATACATTTTCAGATTCAAATGTCATTACTATACACAAAGATATGCCTGCTACTACATCATCACGTGTTGTAATCAAAGAGAATGGTGTCTACAGAGGAACTGCTTTCCATGTTCTAGTCCAAGTACATGGTAAGTGTTTCAGACAAGAAGCAGTAGGTTATGTATGTTCCACAGTAATCAGAATTCAGACGCATATTGCGTCAAGCAGATGCTGATTGTAGTAATGAAATGTAACAAAATTTCTTGTCCAACAAGGTAGTTTTTTTATGTTTGGATTATTCTTACCTAGGTTGCAAAATTCTAGTCTGCACATGTAAACATTCTAGAAGGCTGCACTACAAGTTTTAAATTTCATGTATAACTTTGCGATACTTCCTCACTTCTGAAATTGAAACTTGGTTACCATATCTTTCTTTTTGTCAGCTGCTGTAATGATAGTTGCCTGGACTTTTCTAAGTGGAATTGTAACAGTAATTGCCAGACACTACAAAGACATGATGTCCAAAAAACGTCTGCTTGGCACAAAAATATGGTTCCAGGTAATATACAAAATTGCGAGAGAAAACTCCAAAAGTAAAAAGTAAGCTAGATATAAATATTATAAGAAAATATAGATATTGAGTGCATAACATCTCAATTCATAATATTTGGAATGCAGGCCTAATATGTTAGTTAGCTCTTCAAATAATATTTTAGCAATTGCTAAGTATTCATATCACTTCAAACAGTGTGCACGCTGTATAAGAAAAAGGACTTGAAAATTACTGTCTTTTTTATCTCTAAAAATTAACTTTTTGATGTTGTTAACAGCTT
Source organism: Elysia chlorotica (assembly GCA_003991915.1). NCBI lineage: Eukaryota > Metazoa > Mollusca > Gastropoda > Plakobranchidae > Elysia > Elysia chlorotica. The sequence continues at coordinate 399,995 of RQTK01000317.1, forward strand.
ATATATTTCGCATTATCTTCACCTTAAACACAGTTTGTTTCAGAAGTTTTAACAGAGCAAAAAAAAGTAAAAATGTTGTAGTTAAAATTATGAAATGATCGTGGGTTTTAGTTATCCATACTATTTGTTCAAATTTAAAATCTAGGAAACATTTTTTTCTTTTTCTTTTTTTTTTGACCTTACAAGAGTTAAAATGGAAATGTCCATCAAGTGCAAATATAGGCCCTATAGGAGAAGTCCATTAGAAAGGCAATTACACTCAACAATATTCTTGAGTGTACGTAACTGCATAAAAGAGCCATTGATAAAGTGACAGATCCTTTGATTTATAGTCAAGATTAGATAGCATGAATACATAATATTTGAAAAACTTAAGTTTAATACAAATAGAAGCCTTTCTGTACTTTATTATTTTTTCCAGGTACATAGAGCTCTAGCCATCCTTGTTGCCATTATGACAGTTATTGGTCTAATCACAGTCTTTAGCCATTACGGATCAACCATCAGAGAGGTTAGTGCTTTGAGCGATTCTGAAATGTTGTCATCTAAAAGAAGATGGATAACATTAATTAAAAACTTGTATGGAGCTATAATGATCACAGTATGCTTTATTTGATTATTTTAAAATGCAGAGGAGTTTTTTTTTTGCCAAATTGTAGGCCTACCTAAGGATATTAATGATTATCCTGTCCATGTCAAAACATATTACTATTCTTTGCAGCTTTATGCATGCATTATTTTGTTTGAGGTAAATAATTTTAGTAATTAAATAAAACAAAAGTACTAATACACACTGTAACAGATTTGCTGGTGATGGTGGTAATCTGTAGGAAATGAATAGATCAACTTATAGTACAATGCGTTACACACACATATGGCATTTCTCTCTAGTTTTAACCCTCAGAAGTCAAAGGTTTTAGAGTTTAATTTAGAAGTTTGCGCTGTGATTTTCTCTGTGTTCTTGAATCGAGTATTTTTGATTAAGAAAAAAAAACAATATTATGGTATCATTGGATTCTGAATTGAAATGGCTTATATTTGGCAAGTATTTGAACTTTATAGCAACCTTTGGTAAGAAGTGGGTAGCATTAATTTTACTAGACAAAAATATTTTGACGGAGACCACTAATTTCTCACAGTTTTGTACATGCACAAATTTCTTTTTCAACAAACATTTTTTAAACTTTATAATGGAATGAAGGTACATTCAAAGACACACAGCATATGCAAAAATTAAGTAATTTTGATTGATAATTAAAACACAATGACCAATTTTCAACCACACTTTCTGCAAATCTTTGTAAAAATTGAAAAAAGCTCTATGAATTTACTTCTTTTGCTAAAATGCAAAATCATTTTTAGAGCAAAAAAATAAACAAACTCAAAGGTTGAAATTTTTTTTGAAAGAAAAGCAAGAACATTTTTTAAATTCATTTTGATTTTGGTTGGTGATATAACATTATCATACTCCAGCCATCTTTTAGACCATCCACATGTGATTGTGCGATTTTATTTTTGTGTGTAAAATAAGTAGCATCAGGCGCTTATAAAACATGTAACCATATGTAATAAACAAAATGTTAGCTCAAAAGATGTCATTTTATTTGAAAGCTTTATGAGTGAGAGAACTGTACTGTCCAAGATGATGATGATGTGATATCGTAGCCAACTACCAAAAATGGAAATGATATATTTTATAGACTTTGCTGACAAACACTCCAGTAAGCAATACTAACCTAGAGTATTATCGCCGGACTTAACACAGTTACCCCTCAAGTGTTACAGTAGTCGTAAAGCTAAAAACTGGAAGGACGTGAACCCCAAAAACATTGGATATAAAAAATCCCAGATGTAATGGTACATCACTGCTAATTCAAACAATGAAAACAGTTTAATTTTCAGCATAAATAGCCTGGTGCTAAAATATTTATATCATTACACACATCATTTGCGTGACAAATACAAAAAAATCTGTGTTTTTAAATGTTTTTATTGCAAAATAGTGCTTCTAGTCTAAAACAAGGCTTTCCAAACTTTAAAAAAATTAAGGAATCTACAAAACCTCGAGATAGAGGTAGTGTCATCGTTAAAAAACTATCAATTTCTTCGATGTTGGCCCTCTGAGTGTTCATAACATTATTTTGTATCAACCATAATGATTCAAGGTATAAAGGGTGTTATTTATTTCAATTTGAAAGAGAAGTAATTCAAGCTCAACTTGTGCAGCACAAGGGAGATAATTAGGGGGAAAAAGTTAGGTATAATATTAACAGTAGATACACATCCTTTTGTAATTGTTACCTTATTCTATCAATAGAATGCAGAAATATTCTAGGACATTTACCAAAGAACATTAACCCCCCCCCCCCCTTCAAACCATTTTTATATTTATATACAGGCAGCAGTTCCTCATGCATATTGGGGGCTGGCAGTGACAGTAGCTTTGGGCCTACAGATCATCGCCGGCATGCTGCGCCCTGATGCAGATCACAAACTTAGGATCATCTTCAACTGGGGCCACTGGTTTTTGGGACACGCTTCCCATGTTTTGGCAGGTAAGTTAGCATAGTTGTATTTTTTTTATTAAACTGTCCTAAATAAGTGGATTAGCAGCATTTTCAAAGAGTAAAACTCATTAAAAGCAATTATCATCTATGATAACTGGATACTGTCTCTTTTAGTCCAATGAAATGCCTTTGGATGAGTTGAGAAGGCAAGTGAAAAAAAAATGACACAATTCCCAGGTAGTTTTTTGATCACTTCACTTCTACAATGATGTAACCTAATGTAAAAAAAGGGATAAAATAAATGTGCATACATAAATGGGCCTACACATCAAATATGTCTTTTTTTAAAAAATATATATCAATTCTTTCAACATTATACGCTTTTGTTAAATATTTTGTTTGTTTTGTATTTGATGAAAATACTGACATCTTCTATAAACAGAAGTGTTTTTATGATAAGAACTTTTCTTTCTAGGTAGACCTAGTATTGGACAAAATCATCATCATCATCAGGTGCCCTGCGTCATGGCGTTGGCGATCATGCCCTTCCACGCTCGTCTGTCTTTGGTAGCTGAAATCATAGTGGTTGAGCTTTCCATGCCCACCCATGCCGTCAGACTGTCAAGCAGTTTCTCTCGCTGTCTTCCTCTTCCTCTTTTACCATCTAGTTTTCCTATTGTTATAAGGTTTTTATGATAAGAACTTTTCTTTCTAGGTAGACCTAGTATGGACAAAACATGATTTACAAAAAGTCTAGATGATTTTTAATGTATCAAATAGTAAGTACAACCAATCACACATTTTTCTTTTTCTCAGCCGTCACCATGTTTTTGGCCTTTAAAATCGACTATATTTCGGAATCCATGCATGAATTTGGCTTCATCACTCTTGGTATCTGGGTTGGTGTCCAACTGATGTGGCACATCTGCTTTGAGATCGTCCGTTTCATCAGTGAGTTTCATGCCATATGAATTTAAGTAAAAGCAAGAAAGTTAAAATTCAATGAATTTTTGTTTATTTCAAAGGCAAAAAAGAAAAAATTACCTTCAAGAATATATAAAAATCCAAGCTATTAAAAAAAAAAAGGGATGATGTAGTTTGATTTTTAAAAAAATGTAATGGCCTGTTTCAATTTTAGTTTCTGATGATATGGGAAACACGGAGAGAGTTCACTTTCTAAATTGAATCATGAGTATCTAAACGAAAACAATTTTTTTCTCATTTCAGTGAAGAGAAGTGAGTCTGACAGTTATCAAATTGATGACAGCAAAGAAACCAGTGGATCTTGGATACCTGCTGTGCTATTGATTATCTATATAATTTTCCTGGCAGCTTGCTGTGCATCCGTGCTGTGTGCTGTTCTTCTTTATTAGATCCCTTCAGCTAAAAAAATACATAAAGCAGCTCCGATAATATATCTAATTCAGCGACTTTACTAGTGAACATCTAAAAATAAGTACCTTCTTGACATCACATTTTTGTAGCACATGTACTCACTTTGAACTATTACAAAGGTTTTTTTCACTAGGTTTGTTTAGTTATTATTTAGAGGAAATAAGTATAAACTAACATTGTATGAAGTGGTCTCAGCAGTTTTCCCTAAGTAAATAATCTCTAATCCGAGGCAGAAATTCTCTCCTAGTTCAATGTCTTGTAGATCAATAGGAGGATCGTATTATGGCAATGGGTCCTAAGACAAGCCTCTGACAATTTTACATGCTGCCATGAACAGAGTGGGGCTACAGAGTTTCAGCCTGTCGACAGAAAGGGGTTAAAATCCATGTCCACCTGATTAGCAGTCAAGTGTGCTAGGGACGGAGCTACCAGATTTAACCATGTTTTTCTTTAACTTGTGTAAAGCATAATGGTTGCAAGTAAGAAAAATGAATTTGATGGTAAAAATGTGCCTTTCTTTTTTGGTTGCCCATTTTATTTAAACTTTCTTGTTCATTAATTTTTTTTACTATGAATGAGGCAATTTGTAGATAGAGACATTTTTATGTAAAAGTCATTGAATTGTACATTTTATCAAATGCATCCAAATTGGCAAGACAAGTGAATGTCAATCTTTGTCAGATGAGGCGGCTGGTGTTAGTGTAAGCAAACATGCAGTAATCATACGCTATACGTTTTCTCACTATAAATTCAAAGAGCTATGAAAAATTTATGACAGTAGCAACAGCACTGTCAATGCAGCCAGATATTTTTGCCTGGTGTTGTTGTTTTTTTTCTTTAATACTTTTATGAATCTGTATTCTGCATGAAAAAAATGCTACTGATTTCTGTGCCAGCTCTTGCTATATACCCACCCTTATCCTGTACAATATTATATCATTGCTCACAAAGCGAACTTAAACAGAATGAACAAAAGTGCCTCCACACCATTTAACTTTTGTGTGTGTGTGTGTGTGTAAGATCGGCAGTTTCTTTTCATGATTGTCAAGTTGTTTTTGGGCATAGAAAAGATTGAGTCTGTCAATAATATTCAACCTTGGTTTTATTAATATTTTTATGTTCCATATAATGTATGATATATTGATACATTTTGTAGTAAATATTAATCACAAATTTTATTTTCTGATTGATGGAGGATTGCTTTTTTAACTATAACCTTCTACCTCTCCCTGTTCCTCTCCTTTTCCTTTTCCTTCTCCTCCTCCTCCTCCTCCTCCTCCACCTCCTCCTCCTCTTCTTCTTCTTCTTCTTCTTCTTCTTCTTCTTCTTCTTCTTCTTCTTCTTCTTCTTCTTCTTCTTCTTCTTCTTCTTCTTCTTCTTCTTATATGTATTGGTTTTTTTGTTAAAATAAAATGCATTTTAGACCTTTTAGATTTACGATAAAGACATGTTCAAAAAGTGTATGTAGTGATTTTTTTAATGTACAAAAGAAACGATTGGTGTTTTATTGTAAAATATGTTTGACCTCGTCAGAGGGATCAACATTATTGTAGTCCAACCACTTTATGTAAAAAGCTGAACAACAAAATTGAACCCGAAAAAAGAATCTACCCAGAAAAAGTAATACTAAAAGCTCCTAACTAAAAAACTAGTCTTGATGTATAATGAACGTTCAAAGTAGTGCAAACATACCCATGAGAAAATTATGGCTGCAATTTGATATGCAATGCCTGCAATTTTTGGAAATGTTCCTTTTGGTTTTATAGAATTATGCATAGAATTAATTGAATATAAATTGTTTTAACCTATTTTATGTATTAATGAATTTTTAAAGAGTCGCACTAGCTATATGTAGGGCTACTCTCTCTCTCTCTCACAGTTCTGTAAAATATGCTTTATCCCTATAAGACAAAGTTACTGAGCTTACTGCCTATGGCGCACTGGTTTTATGGAATCCACTAACAGAGTGAAATAATAACCATTAAAAACTGCAATAAAATTCACACTGTAGCTTTCGTGTTTCAAGTGGTATTTGTGTCCATAGTTGCCATGTCATAGGAAGAGGAGCATCTGAGAATTTGCTCTAATATCCTATCTTGAAAGCTCTTCATATTGCAAGATCTGTCCAACATAACGCAATCAAAAACATCTGCTTTTAGAGACACAAAAAAGTTTATAGCTTGCCATGACAGAAAATGGCAAAAAAATGATGTAAACTAACTTTTTCTCTTTTCATTGTCCGTAAGCTAAACGTTTTAACTTTCTAGTATAAGTACTGCATTCATGAATTTAACAGCTCATAAATAAGACTTTTAAATTTTCGTCCTGTATACTGTCATCGAACTTTCGGCATAAAAGATGCCACCGTAAACTTACATGAAAAAAAAAAGTCTTTGAGATTTGCCTTTCCTCATACAAAACAACACACACACACACACACACACACACACAACAACATAATAAAGTAAGAATGTGAGCCTTTTCTATCACCTGATTTTTAATTTTATTAAAAAGTTGTCGTGATCACCAAATTGTGTGAAAATGAAAATACAATAAGACACTTATAGGTTGTATCAGATCGCTTGCCACAATACTTGCAAAACGCTTTAAATCGAAAAAGGATTGGACAGGAGCATTGGCAATATTGAGTTATCTTTATTACGATCAAAATGCTCACATCGTGTATACTTCACAATATTTTTTTTTCTTCCTAACTATCAACCAAACATCAATAATTATAGTGCTGTCGATAAAATCAAACTTTTTGGTGATGATATTCTAATTGAAAAACAAAGCAAAACAACTGTAAAAAAAAAACGAAACAAAAACATAACGAAACACATTTGACGTGCCTAGTTCCTCTGAGCGGAGAGAGCGCTTTTCTAATTTATGATTCTCTTTGGACAACAGTAAACCACATAATGGATTTAAAAAAACATTATTTCTGTCTTAACATCTCCAACACCACACTCTGTTCCCATTTGAAATCCATTAGAACGGTTTGCTCATTCGTGTCCTCTTCGTCTCCCCCCCCCCTCTCTCTATCTTTTCGCTATCTCTTTCTTGCATACAAATTGTCTTTACTCTCCTCTGCATTTTCTTTTAGTCCTCATCTGTATAACCTTCTCTACCATTCACCCTCTCCGCTTTTACTACAGCAGTTGACATTTCCAATATAAAAAATTTAACCGAACTTTATTCTGAATTGGCACCCAGGTCTAACATCGAGGCAGTTTTTATTCCAATAATGTTGTTTCCTTGAATAACCGAAACACATCTAATACTCTGGAAATCTCCAATTGTCCGCCGCCGCAATGTTGTGACTGGTGGGTCGAGATTTCCCCCGGGGGTGACTCGATCGCGCAAGCGGGGAGGGAGCCACGAGGAGGAACAAAACATTTCGGAAGATCTATAACTCATGTGTCTGAGCGGAAGTGGAAGAAACAGGAAATTGGTTGGTTACACTGAGACTGATGGTATGTCGATAAATGCTTTTTTAAGTGGTAATTAAAAACAAAAAATAGAGAGTAGCCGAACGGCTTGATCGTGAAAAAAGAGCAATAAGTGTAAGATAGAGAGAAATAGACAGAGTGGGAGAGGCCTTGGTAGCCAGACTGATTGATCGGAATAATGTAACATTGAATACAGGAAGACAAACCTACCTTCTCTTGCAATAGCTTTTTCTCTTAGCCAAACTGAGAAGGTTTTAAAGTAGACTTTTCAATACCCAACCCAAATAATCTATTGCCGATAAGTGATATCCACAATTGATACTTATTTTACTGTTACTTAAGCTCAATTGACCAAAATGCATAAGAATTGCAACGAAACAAGAAGGCGAACAATATAACGATAGAAGTATTACCACACTTTTCACTAAAGAAGGCATTAATTTATTAAGACGAACAATTTCAATGAGAACTGTGTTGTTTCTCTATTTTTCCATAAAGCTGGACGTTAATTTATTTTTTATTTATGATTCAAAAACAAGAAGTAGGAAAGCATCAATTAATTTTTTATAAAAGACTTTTATTTACAAGATACATCGAAATATGTACTCTATATCATAGCATTGATTACAGGTGAGGACATTCCGACATTTGCATGGTTGGAGAATGATCGTTAAAAGTTACCAGGCCAAATGAATAAAGAGTGAAAGCAGGGAAAAGTTTTAAAATACCATGCATAGAAGTGTATGTGATAACTGTAAATGTTTCAGACAATGCTGCAGAAATGTTTTAGACAATGCTATAGAGCGATCTAACCAGGCTCATATACTGAGTTGCACCAATCTGGTTTAATTCAAGTTCTACTTAAACCTAAGTTGGACTCAGCTAAATCGCGCTCGAGGTTTAACTTAAATTTCTGTTGCATCAAGTGTTGTTTAGCTAAACCCACGTTGAGTCAATGTGTGTTATTTGAACTGGTGTGAGTGCTTGCAAACATCGGGGATTTCCGCACTTTTGTGCTAAGTTCTAGCATCCTCAGTGCTATTGAAAGCTTTGGCGTCTTCTCAATCTAGTCTATTATCTTGACATGGCTCTTCAGCGTATTTGCTTTTTAGTTCCAGGTTGGATGCAACGCCTGAAACGGAATCGTCATCCATTGAAAATGCTAAAAGCGATGTAAGAATGTTTCTGATTTGAAAAAGAACTGTCAATTGAAATAATAGCACGTTATCCGATTATCGAGGACAAAATAAACGAACGTCATCATCAACAGAAAGAGGGAAGTATGTAATTACGCAACAAGGGACTACAACAGCATTGAAACGGTTTCAAATCGAGGCGTCTGAAATTTGAAGAGTTTTTGGGCACGTTTAAAAATGAAAGCCATAGAAGACCACGCACAAACAGAAGAAATAGATGTTTAAAACTAGTGTTGGCGGGGAAGACCAAATCATTGCATCGATTGTCTAAAACAATATCGCATCCGAAATTCATCGTCCGTGAACTATGTATAAGGGTTTGTCCTATTTCTTGCATCGTACCATCGTGTGCATTTTCGTCAAAGTTCAAATACGTGTTCATTTTCTGATCTGTTGTTTACTTACTGTACTGTAATGACGAGTTAAAAGCCGGCTTAAAGTTAACCACTCCCCCACTCCCATTGCCTGATTTAAATATCGCGTCGAGTCGATTTCGACCAGATTTAAGTCTGACTTAATTAAAACCAAGCTGGGGCAACGGAAAATAAAATAAATGTTAGATCTGGGTTGAGCCGAAGTTTAGTCTAAACCGTAGTTAAACCATACTGGTGCAATAGAAAACTGACGCTGTCACGCTTAGAGGGTTATCCGGTGTTGCCTTTTGACGCTTAAAACAAGCACTCATCGAACCAGTCTTGGATAAACTTTAAGTTTTGCTCTTGAATAACTTTTAATTTGTGAGTTGGATCGACCGCAAACATATTAAGTAATTCTCATAGCTATAGATTTCCTAGATTTCCTGTAATGATCTCAAATCAGAAATCAAGACTGATACCACAAGAACTGATACAGCGACGACTTGAACTTCATTGTAAAAGAGAGTTTTGTCAAACGTACGAGGAGAATATTATTAAAAGTTAAAAAAAAAAAAAATTCAGACTTTATCACCGCGCACATGATTTGGCGTCATGCAGAAACGAAAGACAAGGTGGAATGGAGAAAAATATCTCTCAACTGTGCCATTTTGAAGAAAAAAATAATTATGATGAAATGGGCAGTGGAAAACCACAAAATATTTTTTTGGTGAACATTCATGGAGACTATATTCAATGTCAATCAAGCAACCTTACCATTCTCTATAAGTAAAATTGTACATTACATTAGTTTATACAGAAAACACTAATAAATCTTTAAATTTACCGAGTGACAATAATACAGTTACGGTCTTTATAACCTAAAAAAATCTTTATCGAAGGCAAAAACAATATACACATCATTCTTTCTCATTCATGTGACAAATTGCGCACCCCAAAACTTCTGTAACACATAACTTTAGATAGACAAGACGTAACAAATGAATAATTATTTCTTTTTTTTCCGACCAGGTTGTTGAACAAATTGATGGAAAAAAATTACGTCCCAAGGCTCGACCTTTACTTGTTGAAGTGATAGTGAACACGCCTATTTGTTAGTATACTAGTCGTAATAGTTGTGCTAAATGAGCAGGTTGAGTGTTGTCTTAGAGAGAGCTGCAGTCTCAATGGGTGACTCGACTAAGTTGTTATGGTCCTTTAATTATAACAAAAACACAGAGAAAATAACCAGTCCATCATAAGACAAACTTGGATGTTGTTTAAAGCTTAGTAAAACTTGGGTTGTGGAACTGGAATGAAAATATAGGAATTAAAACTACATAATACTGAGATTATAAAAAGTCAATGTTATCACTTTATGAGAGAACGCCATAATATCAGTTTCATAATTATCATAATCTTAGTTTACATAAAATTTCATGACAGCAAAGAGTCGCCATCATAACACCAGGAATTTTGCTGCTATAGATTGTTTCAAAGAGTAAATCAAAGAAATATTTAAAATATATTGAAGGGCTGTTTCCCCAAGAAATATAAGCAAGTATGAAGTAATCAAAACACTTTTACACACCAATTCACATAAAATTTCAAAATGTATGGGAACAAAATTGTTAGGAATCTCCCGATATCCCACACTTTTACCAAAATGTCCGAAAGTTATGGTTGAAATCTATTTTCAAGTCGTGAATGAAAAAAAAAGGATAGCAGGGAAGAATTTAGGGTACTGTAATAGTTCTTGCTTATTTCAGTATTAACGTTTTTGAAAAAGAAAAAATTTGGTGTATTTCTTTTTTCAATGTGAGATTCATGCAATGTTTTTTCATCTTTGTTATGCCAGATAGCAAATGACAAAAAATACACCTTACTATCATCAAATCTTAGATTTATACAATTTTAGTGGACCAATCCTCGGTTGAAAATTGAAGAGGTTTAACTCCCGTGAATCTAATTAAATTGGCGGGTATTGTCTTTCCAAACCCATGGATTCTCTTCAGTATAAAACTATCACGAATCTTGCATCCCTGGCACAATCACTAACACTGCCAGGGTGGATGAAACCGTTGCAAACAAAAAGAGGAAGAAAAGGATTCTGTCAACGATCTGCGCCAGACGCCTCCAGTCCTGAGACTCTTGGAACGCGCGCTCCTCAGCCTCATGCGTATCCAACAGCTTGGTGAGAGACTGAAGCGCGTCCTCGTACCCTTGTTTGGACTTGCTCTTTCGCTTCCTGCCCTGCTGGCTGTTGGCCCCAGCACCCGGCGACGGGGAGTAAGCGAGAAGGGGCGTGTGTGGGGATGGCTGACTCGGCTGATGGTCTGCCCTTTGATTGCCATGACTTTGGTTCGGGTGACTCTGAATCTTGGGATCTTTATGAGCGATGTTGTTACCGCAGAAAGATGTCGATGCTGAGTTTCTGTTGTTTTCTGCTGAGGAATGTTCCGCCTGGGTCCTATCGACGTCCCCGCTGGTGGCAGGCTCGTGCCGGGACGGCGTGGACGTGAGGCTGCTGTCTAGCGCCTGATGCTCAGCTCGCACAGAGGGTGGGGAAGAACTGGCCCCCGTGACAACAGTGAACTCGGAATCACCGGCTCCGCTACCACTGCCCCCAATACTGACCTCCGGGATGATGCTGCCGTTGTCTCGGCTCAGGTTTTCCTTGAGCTCCATGGCGAGGTGCTCCAGGGCCAGCCTCAGGGCCAGGTTGTTGAGGATGTACTGGCTGTCCGCCCCGGCCGGGCCGCCCGAGAACAGCCTGAGCACACCGGACGCGTTCCAGCCATCTTCGGACCTGTGGTAAGACCCCCGGCTAACCACGCCCTGCTTCTGGGCGGCTGGTTTGTCGTAGCCCAGAAACAGCCTCCTCAGCCAAGACGGCACGGCTTGTTTGGTGGGACCCCGGTGGTGGAGATTGAGCACAAACACTGTCATGATCACAGACACGGACGTGAGGCACATGACGATCGTCAAATAGATGCCTGGGCAGAGTGAGGTACGTCAATGGGGTAGAAAGGGAATGAGATAAATTGTTAATGTTGTAAGTATCGTCTGTTATTTTAAATATCCTAAATAATCATTATTAAAAAAATACACATACTGTTTCAACAGAACTATGTAAATGGCATTAACGCTTTCCATTTTTATAGTAATGCCAGTCCGAATTTTGAACCAAATAGTATTAATCGATGAGATTTGAAAAAAGGAAATAATCCTCAAAATGTGTATCTATTCTATGTTCTGTTCTAATAAAATATCGTGACATCCATTCCAATCTTGAAGTGTTTTGTCTGAGTTGATTATCGCAAAGGAAATAACATAACCGAACGGCCGGAAAGAATAAAAATGTTACCCATTGAAGTTAACAACAAGTCACGAAAAACAGACACATCTTATTTCTTTATACAGCTCCAATATGAACCAGGCTTGATTCTATATATATATAAAGAAAAGATCGACGTGGTGCTTCTCAAAGGTTCCTTCTCAATTATTCAAACTATCGGATTTAATATCGTTTGGCAAAATACTAATAGCCCTGTCAAGCGGTGCAGCTCTCATTTTTTTTACAAGTCATTCTTCTAAAAAACACAAGACTTAAATAACCAATAGCTAGGAATAAAAAAAATCTAAAATGCTATGAAATATAGAACCAAGTGAGAGAAAACATAATAAAAGCCATTACAATCCTATTGATTTGGACCATCGGAGATAACAGATAAAATAGTGATTATCCAAACTCAATTATTTTGATAGAGAGTGTTAGTGCCAAGCGATTGCAGCGATGTATTCAAGACAAGTCGTTTGTGAACAAGGAACCGAAATGAACTTCTGTCGCTATTATTTTACAAGAGATACTCTACAGATTTAAAGATATTTATTGATATTCAGATAGAAGATACACAGATAAATATGTAAATAGAGGGATAGAGGGATAAAAGAAATAAAGGAAGAGAGAAAGTGAGAGACATAGAGATATTAAATTGGAGAAGGGGTGATAGAGTTAGAGAGTGAGTAAGAGATGGGAAGAGAGAAAGAGGGACATAGATTGATAGATAGGTAGATAGATAGATAAAGAGAGAGAGAGAGAGAGAGAGAGAGAGAGAGAGAGAAAGAAAGAGAGAGAGTGGGGGAGAGAGAGTTAGAGAAATCGAGGGGTAGTTATAGTGAGAGAGGGAGAAATTCGTTTGCTTATTAAATATTTTGTATTTTTAATGCTGTTATATCTTTTTTTTGCTTTTGTTTGTTTTTTGTTTAACATAGGTTTAATTTTTTTTTGGGGGGGAGGGGGTAAATAAATTCAAACATCTGTTGCAGAACACCAAAGACAAGTTAAAATGGACTGTCAGTACAGTTTCCTCACTATCTGAGAAACAAATCATCAGATCACCTGTTGAGAGAGATAGGGAGAGAGAGAAAGAGAGAGAGAGAGAGAGAGAGAGAGAGAGAGAGAGAGAGAGAGAGAGAGAGAGAGAGAGAGAGAGTGTACGTGTTCTGCATTTTCGAAAGGATGAAAGAAATCACAGTACCCATTACTGAAGTACTAAAATACTCTTCGAGCAGAGTAGACTTGCTATTTAGGAGTCCTCAATACACAAAGAGAGATTAAATGCCTAACTATGACATCTAAATACAATCATGGTAAGCTAGGCGTCTGAATCTACTTTCTCTTTGTAGACTATGGGTCCTAAGTATTAAGTCGCCAAAGCGTACAGCTGGTTTAGCACTCTGATTCTTGGACCCTTTAGACGAACTGTATGCTTACCACTACGTTCTACTTACCCTTCTTATTCTTATATCTTAAGACAAGCAGTGAGCTTACGACCCTATTATTATGTGAAACAGCAAGGCTGAATCAGGCACAAATCGGAATTTTGACTTTTTGAGTTATTTGCGGTGTTTTAAGAAATGCTCAGGATAAAACAGGAAAAAAAATTACAACTCTATCCTTTCGTCCTAACCAGACATAATTATTTTAGCTACCTAGTAAAACCTTCAAAACAATTATTCTATTGAGGGCTTTAGCTCAAAACTTATCAGCAACTTGTGCCTGATTCACCCTGGTTGTCTCATATATAATCTATCTAGACCGGCCCGCTACTCTCTAACGCACTCACTGATGAGCGGGACGAACTCGGATGTTTCCGGCAGGTTCTCGGCCACGGCCAGCATGAAGACGGAGAAGGCGAGCAGCACCGTGATGCCTAGCGCGATCTTCTCGCCCGAGTCGGGCGGCAGGCAGAAGACCAGCAGCGTCAGCGCCGACATCATCACGCAGGGGAACACCACGTTGTACATGTAGTACAGGGTCCGCCGCCGGATCTGCCCAGATACCAGGATAGTCAAAGGTTCTTTATTGTGCATTCAATATTATTATCGAGATTCGTACTTTAAGCTTTAAAAAAAAAAAATTAGCATTGCTGGGAACTCTTAAGATGACCCAACTGATGCAAAGATACGAGGATTAACAAAGTTTTCTGTATTGGGAATTATGTATTTTGTATAGGATGCTGAGCTCTGTTTGATTGTAGATAGTTGGTAATAACCGTGTTAAAAAAGCGGAGTTGCAATATTAAACATTTAAACCACAACAAAGACAGGTGTTTTAAGAGTAAGCCTTTGGATCTGATCATTGCTGGAAATCCTAATATTTTATCAAATGCTGAGTACGTACGAAATATACTGGTCTATTTCTCACGTCTATTCGAAAAAAAGTTCTTAGATGATAAAAAAGCGGATAAGTTATGTCAATGCAACCAATCATTTGAAAGGACAGATAATTCTGTAATAATATATTATAATGTTTTAGTTCAAGCTGATAAGACTGAAGAATTTGTGTTACAGCACTCTGTTGTACCAGAGGCTAAAGATTTAATGAAAATGTTTCACTAAAAGATCCCACAGTGCTTTTGATAGATGCGTGCTTACCCTTTTTTTTTTTTAAGTAAGGCGGGTAAACAGCGTATGTCAGTTTTACTAGGGTTTAAAGAGGGAAGCAACCGCATTTTGTCTTGAGCCATATAATTATACGCAAAATCCTCGGCGTGACGCCTCTCACTATTTCACGCTCTCTGGGCGAACTCAACTAATTCCTCACCTTGATATAAAACGTGACGTCCGGGAAAGGCTCATCGCAGCACGCGTAGCGCACGACGTTCCGCACACACTTGATGTAGATGAGCTCCCACTCGCCGTTCACGATGTAGTTGCTGAGGTCTACCTGAGTACAGAACATACAGAAGAAAACGCCTGGGGTAGAGAGTACAATGGTGTTCTAAACTGACATCCCGAAATAACGGGACTTTTAAAAAATAAAAATTATTTTGGTCCGGAGTTTAGGTTAAAACTTGTAATATCCGGTCTCCTCAATACTACACTGATTCAAGAGTTCTTAAAAAAAGCCAAATTTGCGTGCATAAAGTATTATGATCATATGTTTTAAACTTAAAACCATACACCAAGAAAGTAAAGAGTATTTGCTTTTGATACGCAATGTGATTGAAGACGTTTTCATGTATTATTTAATACTTTCCACCGCGTATTGTCCTTGTCTTGTTTTCTCCCTATATTTCAACAAAAAGATTTCAGACCGAGAAAAAGAAAGAAATAAAGATCGATAACGAATAATGAAAATATTTGCACCTACATGATAATTTCTGAATCTGATTAATTCCTTTGTGGAAATATAGCAATAGATTAAAAATTAACAGCCCAAAACAGTTAATTTATACATGCGTGCAATGAATGCACTTTATTTTCTTCGAAAATTGATCACAACAGCATTGAAAGGGATTTAATGAAAACAACCTCGGTGTATTTGCTTCACGGCAAACATTCTTTTCAAAACTTGCTTGTGCCATTGATATTGTGTTATCAATATAGCTGCTCCTACATTATGCAGTTTGAAATCCATTCGGGTTCGTTGTTCCCTAGACGATTGGTTATTTCGTAAAACTACATTGTCCACACCAAACTTGATTATTATGATTTTCTTTACGAACGGACCAGTTGATGTTACACACTCAGAGTTTTATTTCTTTGCCATAAAAGCTCCGCCTTGATGAAAAAATAATAAACGTGGAACTGTCTTTTGGAAATATACAAGCTTTAAAAAGATAATTTAATGAATAAGCCCTACTTTTTGGAAAACAACAACAACAACCACCACCACCCAAAAACAACAAAACAACAAACCAACAACCCAAAAACAACAAAGAACAAAAAAAAAGCAAAGCTGTGTTTTATCGAGCTTACCTCAGCAGTCCTGTTCGTGATGTCCACCTGATAGCCGTCGTAGGTCCAGGAGCCGAACTTGAGCGAGCACTCCTGACTGTCGAACGGGAAGTAGGTAACGTCCACCTTGCACGAGCTCTGCAGCTTGGTGGGCACCGGCCAGAAGATGTTCCCGTTAGGAGCCAGCATCGCATTGGCCGGCATCAGCCCATCTGTATACTCGGCAGCGCTGACAAGCACGGGGATAAAACAATTATTTCTCTATTGTATAGGGGATTCGGTTTTACCAACCGTAATTCACGTTAAACTTTAAAGAAAACACTGAGTCATAGTCATATGGCTTCGAAACTTAATGAAGTGAGTCATGAAAACAAAAGTAAAATAGTGTAATTGATGCTAGGAAATGATAGTTCCATTACTATAATATTGTATATCCATTACCACCAAAGAAATGTTTTTTTAGACACACAGTTCGTACCCATTACCTGCAACAATGCTGATTTTATTGTAAAACTATGACTTGACAATTTATAACGAAGCATGGATGATTAATTTTGTATCTTTTTTTTCACAATATATCATTACTGTTTCATCTTCCTTTAGTCACCTATGGTGACAGGATATCACTGTCTTATGGTTGTAGAAAATTAAATAGTTGCAAATACATGTACCGATGTCTTCTCACGCACCAACCTTTCCTTTATAATCTCCTTATTATTCTGCCTCTGCATAAGGCTTATTCGAAATTTCAAAATGTATAACGCCTGAGTTAAATGTAATATAAAGACGATTTTAAACCAACGCTACTGAAATAGATTACGTTACATTGAAAAGGTCTCTATTATCTTTTCTTTTACTGACCCAAAAGGATGAAGAACCTACTTATTATATAGAACCATATCGGGCAGCCATATCTTGTGACAAGGTATCCGCAACTTTGTGATGTTATTGAACTTCTGGGGGTCCCAGACGAGGAAGTCATCGTACCACTCCTGGGGGTGAAGAAAAACATGTCCAGTTTACAGACCCGTGCTCATGAGACTTCTGTCTAAAAAGTTTCAGGTTAATCAAGCAAAAAAAAAAAAAGAAACCAATCTTAAAGGTCAAAATCAAGACACTTTAAGTAGATTTACTTGTCGCTACATTTCTTTTTTGAAGCGACCCGTGCTGTCGAACTGTTTTGTCTGAAAACAACGGTATCTTAGATTTCTTGGGTTTTTTTTTCGATTATGTAAATCTTATTTCATCAATAGACTGATTGAATTGGTATTAACCTAATTTATTTTGGTGCTCTTTGGACCCAGGTACTTTTTTGAGCTTTCAGTTGGTGGAGTGTCATCCGAAAAGTACGCATACAACTTTTTGAGATTTCAGTTGGTGGTGTGTTATCCGAAAAGTACGCATACAACTTTTTGAGCTTTCAGTTGGTGGAGTGTCATCCGAAAAGTACGCATACAAATAAAAAATCTGAAGACAAAAATTGCAAATGCGATCAACTGGGGTCTCAAGTTTTGCGTGTCAAAATGTTGTGTCTGTAAACAAAGGTATCTTAGATTTCTTCTGTTTGTCTTTCGATGTAAATTTCATTTCATCAATAGACTGATTGAGTCGGTTTTAAACTATTTCATTTTGGTGCTCATTATATCAAAACATTTGAAAAATTTAAACCAGACCACTAGCGTCTGGACTAGGCTACAACTTGAGTTACTTTTTTTTACCATGAAATAACAACTGAAAGCAAATCCAAATTGAATAAATCAAAGTAAAAGTATATTGAATGAAATAAATAACATAAAAAGAAGAAAAATTTGAGAGGGGAAAAACACGCTTATAAATTAACAACACGAACCTTTGCGACATCAATTAGGAAAAAGATTATATTTTAAAATCAGCATGTGTGGAGTAGCATGCTGGAAAGGTTAACAGCATGACCCCATGGTTCTTTATGCACCCCAGGCTGACAATATTTCAAAATTCAATTTTCCTTTATCATGTTGAAGATGCTCCTTCTTTCCGCATTCTATTTCATCTCTGAATGCCCAAAAGCTACAAATAATAACGATGTTCCTGCCTGATTTGTTTTCTTTCTTGATTATCTGTGGGTTACTTTACAGCCTATGCCCTCTCTCTCTCTCTCTCTCTCTCTCTCTCTCTCTCTCTCTCTCTTTCTCTCTTTCTTTCTGTCGGTATGTCTATCTCTCTCTCTTTCTCTCTCTCTCTCTCTCTCTCTCTCTCTCTCTCTCTCTCTCTCTCTCTCTCTCTCTCTCTCTCTCTCTCTCTCTCTCTCTCTCTCTCTCTCTCTCTCTCTCTCCCTCTCTCTGAAGTGAAGACGTGTTTTTGGCTCTGCCAACTCAGCTATTAATATGCCGATTTCTGCATGATTCCGAAATTTCGGATTGCTCAAATTATATCTTCTTGAAACAGACATTCATGGTGGTGCTTTCTATTTAACCATTGAACAATTAATTTAAAAGTTTTTAGACAATTTAGACAATACTTCGTCTAAATTATATCTTCTTGAAACAGACAGTGTGGATATTCAGGTGTTGCTTTCTATTGAACATTTAATTAAAAGTTTTAGACAATTAAGACAATACTTCGTCTAAATTATTTTTTGTGGATTCTAATAAATTACTGCAGTGAACTCATGTCAACCTTAAACCAGTGGCTTGGAGCGATCGGACTATTTGCCGGAGGCAGTTATTGGCCGACATCACAACCTTTAAGTAATGACGAAGTAAGTGTCCTTTTCACGGACTTAAACTCACTGCGATTGTACTGTGCTGTGCTTTTGCTGAACATTGTGTCGCAAATTTCATTAAAAAAAACTTAGCACAACAGAAGTTATTTATCTGCAGTATCGACGCAACTAACTTAACTAAAGAAGACCTCAAAGAGGTTGTAAAAAATCCAAACTTTCAGGAGAATATTATGAAAAACGTGAACGATCCAGTTACAACTGTAGCTTCTCTAAGGAATTAAACAAGCTGAAAGAGTGCGTGGCTGAGAGAAATAAGAAGATAGCATTAATCACGTCTCTCCTCGAAAATGAACAGATTGACATTGATGCAAATCATGAAATTCTAAACAGCGCACACGACCGCCTAGAGAGTTTAGAAAAAAGCTTGAGTATCAAGATCAACACAACAGAAAAGAAAATATCATCGTGTACTGCCTAACAGGTGAAAAGGGCGGAAAAAAACCAGTCCATCAAAGAAAAGCTGGCCTGCATATTCAACGAAAAGGTCGGCGGAAAAAATTGGACCTCGACCGACTGAAACCTAAAAAAACAAAAACAAACGAAAAACTGGAGGTTCAACCACCTGACAGATAAACTCATGGTACTCGGCAAGAGAGATGCACTGCGTGAAGGAAAGGTCAGTATATCCAACGACCTAACTGTGTCCCACTACCAGAGGGACAACTGAAAAGACTACGAGATAATGGCCAGAAATGTTTCTTCCTGAAAGGAAGGGAAGGGAAACTTATCATTGAGGATTCCACTTCCAGCATCAACCAGTCTCCTGCAGAAGGACGCCGCCAACTAAAGAGACCAACCGTCGACTTTCCCACCACCAAACACTACTGCATAGGATCACGCGGGCTTCTTGCCCAATTTACGAAAAAGTGTCTTACAATATTGATGGAGTGTTAAATAAAATCGGCGATATTTAGATCTTTTAATTCCTATACACCTTCGACATTGTTTGCCTGCTTGAAATTTCTGTGGTGGGAGAAGATTCTCTCCCTTATCACTTATTTTAAGGTTACAATATTCTTCACTGATGCTAGAAAGTTATCAAAACACAGCCGCTGTTCAGGAGTCAAGGTGTATGTGAGAAACTGTAGCTGACTTTGTTGCAGAGATAAAAAACGATCTGGACAATGTGAATAACTACTTAAGTTGCATCTAAGTTTATTTAGAAGACTACGTGCATCGACTCAAGGTGTTATATAAGACTCCAGCTTTATTATTAATTTGTGGTGATCTAAACGTGATCTTATTCTGCGGGGGGCGCGGTGGCCCTGGGGTAGAACATCGGCTTCCGATGCAAAAGGTCTGGATTCCAGCCCTGGCGATTGCACTCCCTACTGGTTAAGTCGGTGTCAGTTTAATGTGATCGGCTGAGATAGGAGTCATGTTATCCCCGCCGTATCTCGTGTGTGGCAGCACATAAATTGTCAGACGTCAGTCTTGGGGCCCGCCAACAATACAGCTATATAGTGCTGATGTTGGACGTTAAATCAACTCAACTCAACAACTTTCTCATTATGTCTCTCACATTCTCTTTCACTTCCAGTAGCGGTATTAGAATCCACTCACGAAAGTCCGAAACACATCAATTTATGCTATTTATTTCAAACGCTGTTTCGGCTGGAATCGCATTTTTTGGTTAGTCTCAGTAACCACTCCCTCATTTGCCTTATAATCCAATGCTGACTTTTGCGAATGCTGGAAATCTTTTTATCCTCTGTTCTGAAACGGAATCCCCCAAAGCGTCAGAATGAGAGCCTGAGGTTGAATCAATTCAAATTTCCCGTGTCCCTAAGCGAGAACTCGGTTGGAGGGCCCTCCTTAGTCCAGGAAATTGACAGGTTCCTAGCGGTACCAGTGGAAAGGGCAAAGCCGCTACGGGCCGATACAAAATAATGATGGTAGGTATAGTATACTTATGGCTCCAAGTCGGGGACGTGAAATGTACAGGTTCGAATAAGTGATAAAGTAAGCAAAAATATCAAATCGGCTCTTATAAAACCGCACAATAATAAAAATAAAATAAAAAAGGAATAGGAAAGAAACAGAAAATAAAAAAATAAGTAAGAAAAAAAAAGAAAAAAAAAGAAACAACAACAACCAAAAAACATCAAGGCAAAACACAAAGAAAAGGAAAAAAACAACACTATTCATCTAAATTTCCTAAAAACATACAGACAAAATAAAAGAAAGCAAAACAAAACATCAACAAAACAACAACTGCTACTGCAACGGCAAAAAAACATAACAAAAACCCCACCCCTCTCTCCCCTCTCTAAAAAAAAAGACTTACAAGTCTTGTAAACCTTTTAAATAAATTTATTAATCATGGTTCTACAATCAGACCAAGGTAATGATGATTCATGAACTATGTCTATCTATCTATCTATCTATCTATCTATCTATCTATCTATCTATCTATCTAGCTAGCTAGCTAGCTAGCTACAAGAACAAGAAAGCACCAACTTATATAGTTTTCCCTGATTGTATAAGAGATTGGTCGATAGGGAATGAATGCACACAATCCGCACAAAAAAAGGAAACTTAATCGAAAATGAGCACTCGGCACAAGAAATCCTTGCTCTTAGGTTTACTTCGAGTCTCAAAAACTTGAATAATTCATCTAGTATTTTACTATTTAGAAAAGTTAGAGAGTAATAAAGGAAAAAGGAAAAATATTTAGATTAATTGTTATATGTATCGTTCTTTTAATCAGAGGAAACTTCTACCTCAAAACTATCCCATTATGGATATGAATATGATTTTATATATCTAGGACAATTTTACTTTCACATAATGGTTTGTCTATCGATGTGGTAATAAGTACAAGAGCTAATGGCTTTAGAATGTTAGTTTTGGAAAAAGAGCAAATACAACCTTAATAGCTAGGAGAAATCTTTATGCCATGAATGGAAGATTGGTCAGGGTCCGTTTAGTGTATTTAAAAACATGCAGTCTTTGAGTAAGCTCAGTTGGTCAAATAAAATAGGTTCTGGACCATGGTGAACAATAATTTAGTTTCAATGAGAAGGAACCACAATCACCGCTTTTAAAACGGAAAGAGCAAAGCTACAATGGCATGTCAGAACCTCTGGCGCTGATAACTATGCTTTTAACGTTGATTTTCAGTTAGCCATTGTCGCGTCTAGCTAGTTATGTTTTTCTCTTATGTAAAATACAATGTATGAAATTGCATTTTTTGCATATTGTGGGTGCAATCCAACTGCTTGAAGGCCTTTTGGGTCAGCACACATATTCGTACTGAATTTTAAAATCACACAAATAAGTGAAGGGGTTTGCTGTCAGTGCTAAGTTGATTTCCCTTGTGTCCCCCTAAGGCCCATTCACTTTGAGCAATAGAATTTATTAAACGCAGGTTGAAATATCGCATGTGGGCTTGCTCTAAGAGGTGCTGGGTGATCATGGGAGGAAGAATATACATAGCTGTAGTCAGGCTCTTGTTCGCATCCCTCGTAGAAATCGAATGTGTTGGACTAGCGCCCTGCTAAGGAGAAATCTAGAAAACATTCGTGGATCGTTCATTCATCTCCATCAGTTCTTTTAACTTTGTAATGAATCAACAGTTTCGTCCTTAAATTGCTATGTTAAAAAACAAGGTATCCTTGCCATCGGACGGTATAATATTCCCTTATAATGGATTGAATGTAACACACTCAATTATGCGGAATATCCAACATATTCTGCATAATATCCTCATATCTCTTCTTTCATTTGATTTCAGGTTTCAGATAATTTTGAATTATGACATTCGAGGTTTGCTCATTTAAAGGCGGCACAATATTCGTGTCTATATCCCATAAATATATCTGAACGCATCGCACGGATTTCTTGCTAATATTGGTACACATTCGTTCCAATACCCTTCAGGTATTAATTTAATCTATATTTTTTCAAACGTGGAATAAGATATACATATCTATTTTGTTTGAGTCATGCCCGGTTGTCAAAACAAACGTACAGAAAGAAATAAACAGTAAAGAAAGGCATTGTCGATATCTTGAATGACTATACAGCAGTCAGGCAGATTTATGTCATTTTTGTTTACACATTTTGTTGTTGTTGTGGTAAAAAGCACCAAAATTAACTCAAACGAGATCAAATTTAAGATAGCATGCCAAAATAGTAAAATGGAAGGGAGAGAGCACTAGAAAGAATTGTGTCTAAGTGTCTTAAAAATTCATACATGAATGTCTTCAACAATTAAAAAAAACAGCCGTCATACCCCACAAACAGCAACAACACCACCACCACCACCACCACCACCACCACCACCACCAACAACAACAACAACAACAGCAACAACAAAATCAGTGATCGATTGGACTTTTAATATTTCACTCTAATGTTTAGAACGTTTATTCTACTTTGCACTTTTTTGCTCAAGGAACACAATTACAATGTTGATTATTGTGTATACGTTTGCATTCTCTGAGCCGTAAAATATACAACGGAAGCAAAATAGGTGAAAATAAGAAGAATGAGGTAAAAATACAACTAAAATGATAGAGATTGCAGAGATAGCAGAATGGTCAAGGAAAATACCGACTACTCCAATAAGAAATAAAAGGCTGCGTATTTTATTTTTATATGTCCATCTGTCTTTATTAAATACAGCTGAAAAGTCCTGGTGTGAAAAGAAACATACACAGTTTGAGCTTTGCCATTAACACCAAGTCATTACAGCTTCGTCTCTGAAGATGAAGTCATAAAAAAGAAATAAACACCCGTGTATCTAGCTACAACACCTTCACAGCCCTATTGACCCAAGGGATGTGGCCCTAAGCCTTACGCACTTTTTGCAAGTTATCCTGATATCAGCTGACATCCCCGCACCGAGTTCAGTAGGGCGAGTGCTTTGCACCGCGGATTCTCATTCTCTCCCAAAAATTGTCAGCAGTTTGCTTCAACTCTCCACTGAATTTTCTCTTCTTCCAGTTACTCTTTCTGCTGCAATAGTAAATTTAATTATTTTCCATCGTGTTTTAGAACATTTGTAAGCCCATCTCGTTCAAAAACCTCATATTTACAGTTTTCCTATGCGCTTTGTGTCTGCTACCTTTGAGATGTGTAAGTCTGTTTCAGCCGCTTTCAGATAGAACAGTGTTTCTCTATTTTTCGTTCTAGTGTTTTCTGAGGCAATGTGAATCGCATTTTCTTGAAACCCAACGATTTGACTATTCAATCTATGTAAATCATACCTTGAGAAAAAAAATCTTTTTAGCTATTTTTAAAAAGATTTTATGCTTTTCACCAGAAATTGTTAAAATAGTTTGAAACCACCCCCCCCCCCCTGAAAAAAAAAACAAAAAAAAAAAAAAAAACATTCTCAACGCGCACTAGAGGGCGTTGTATTACAATTTATGACAGAAGTTATGTGGCAAAATCAATCGAAAAAGGATTATATGGATCGAAAAATCATTTCTTCTGCGGCCTGTATGTGGAAGAATACTATGTATCATCGGGATCTATTTCAGCCACACCCAAGCTTATTTTTTTATGCAGCTCTATATTTTATACCACAGACTTCTCGCAGTTTCTCACGCCATCTTTATTTTCAGGGCTCCTTAATGTCAGGATAGCTGTGTGTCTTAATCATATTTACAAGCTGTTGGGTAGACTTCTATTTCCAATTTCGATAGATTGTTCCGTAAGGAATTAATTTTGTTTCAAGAGCATGGGTAATTTTTTGTTTTCTTTATTTTGTTTCCTACATCGAAAACACATCGTTGAACTAAATATATTCAAGAACAGACCAGACAACAAGCATTGCTTTCAAAAGTCAATTTATATTTTATTCACGAGCACTCTTAGAAAGTGAAGGCGAAATGAAAACAATCCGTAACAAGCTTTTCAATATTTTATAACACTAGATTTTTTCTGTACCAACGGATTCGAAATTTCTCTAATCTAAGACAATGTATCAAGTTTTTAGAAACTAGAGAGAGAGAGAGAGAGAGGGGACGAGAGAATAGAAGGATATTGAGAGATATAATTTATTTATTTAAGACATTTTGGCTAAGAGATGATTAAACTGCTAATAAAAATGAAGATAATTAAAATCACAATAGTTTCGTGTAAAGGAAATAATTACATTTCTTTCATCCTTCATCAACGATTATGTTACAGATAAGAAGAGAAGGAGCTATAACAAAAATCCTTGCTGCACCAATAAACCTCAATCTTGGAGTTACTAAAAATATAGGCAGCGTATTTTTTTCTGCCACTTTCAAATTACATCTTTTTGCTTCTTGTAAATTGAGTGCAAAAGGTGAACGTGAGAAAACTTTGGCCCACAGAGGGTCAGAGGGTCAAGTCGGTTGCGTTCTATTTTCTCCAAGGGCTTCTTCTACAAAATTAAGTAGTCTAAGGGCGGTTTCTTCCCCTCTAAGTTGCCGCAGTTCTCGGCGCGTGTTAATCATAGCTTTAGGGCTTCTGTTTTATTTAGAAAATGGGTGAAGTTAGAAGAAAAAACGGAAATGTGTATAAACAAGAAGAAAACTGATAAAAACATGATTAAAATAAATAAGGACAAGAAGAAACTTTTGATCATTACTTTTAAAAAAAGTTTTCATATGGTATTGTAACAGAAAACTGCGTCTCATGTTTTTGTTGGCATTGATTTTCTGTTACAATACTTAAGCCCAGAAACAAAATAATGGAAGTGCAAAAAGAGTTATGCACATGCTTTATGGACTATGCCAGAGCTTTTGATCGAGTGAAACCTGCTTAAATGATAAAAGTCTTAGTAAAGATAGGAATAGACGGAAAAAATATAAAATCATCACAGAATTATAATTGAATAAAAAAAAGCGCCATAAAAGTCAATGAAAAACTATCTGAACTTGCGGAAATCCGACGCGCAGTAATACATGGATCTTTGATATCTCTTCAATATATACACAAAGTAATTTTCAGGGAATCAAACCACATAAGAGGAATTAATGTCAATAAAACAAATAAAAATAGTTTGAAATACAGGGATTTTTTATATCTTCCTACCTCTTCAATATATACACAGAGAACATATTCCGGGAATCAAACCACATAAGAGGAATTAATATCAATGGAACAAATACAAATAATATAAGATACGTCGACGACACCACTATGATAGCAAACAGAAGGAAAACCTTCAACTTATTTTTGATGTTGCAAGAGAAATGGTAAAAAAGACCATGGCACGAACGTGAGCAAAACCCAAAACCGTGGTCGTCAGAAAACAGATAGATGAGCAAGACAAAATCGTAGTAGATAGAAAACAACTTGAACAAGTTCAGCATTTCAAATATATCGGACAAAAAAAAACAACAACCAGTTATGGCAAAACCACCAAAGAAGTAGAAACCAGAATATCATAAGCATGTCAAAAGAAATTTTAAGAGATGTAAGAGCAATAAACATAAGCATTTATTTTTTTTCTTACTGCTATACGGCGACGCTACATGGACTCTATACAAAGAATCATTTAAAAACTAGAAGCTTTCGAGATGTGGATATTTTGACGACTAGCAAGAAAAAGCTACAAAACCAGAATAACAAACGAAGGAGTCTTGAGAACACTCGGTATTAAAAGAGAATTAATGAAAATACGACATCAGAAACTGTCTAATTTGTGCCACATAGCAAGACATGACAGCCTCGCTCCAACAACCCGAGCAGGCAGATTGGAGAGGAAGGCAGACCCATCATGTGAAGGATCGTTTGGCTTGGAAACAATAATGGCACGCCAACCCCGAATCAGGAGGGCACAATGACCAATGGCCACTTTTAGTCAGGTAAAGAAAAATATCGGTCAGTCTCCTCAGACTGGGGCGGCACAGTTTGCCATGGAAACATAGGGCCAGCCAACTCTGATTCGGGAGGGCGCACTGACCAATAGAGATCTATTATAACTGAAATATAAATTATCATTAATGATTCTCCGTCAGTTTTTTTCCTACAGTATCGGCGAACTATACATACAATGGCTATAAGACGTTTAACCAAAGTAATACCAATGACTGAGAGGGTTGTTTTCTTGTATACAAAAACGTACATCTGACAACTTCCACTTTCTCCCCCATCTCACTCTGCAAAGATAATTAGTCATCAGACGAAATGTTTTGTATAACAACATGGCAGTTAGTGTATAGATTTCTAATCAGGATCAAAGTTGACCCCAACCACTGAGCTGGGTGGATGGTAACGAAATGGATAATTATCTCCCACCCGGATCATTATACTCGGCTAAATGGAGACAGCAAAGGCATTCGTGCTCAATGTACTTTTTTAGGCTATGTAAGAAGTGATCTGAATGATGTTGATTCTAGAGTTATTTTGTGCTTTTCTTTCCTCTTTGAAGAAGATAAGACGCTTCCATGTGACAGCAGTTTAATGTTCTGTGTAATTTTTGTCTTGACTTTGACATAAATTAACTATCTTTTAACTTCTAAATATTGTTTAGTAGATGATAATAAATAAAAGAAAACTTAAAGGAAAAAAAGAAGATAAAAACCACTGCACTCGAAGACCATAAAATAAAAAGAATCCGTCTTAATAAAAATCAATTTGGATTCTATGATTTTGAAAACGTAATGGTATTAATTTTTGTCCATTTAGATTCAAAATGTTAGTTTTTGAAGAGATGCTTTGTCCGAAAAAATACATTACAATTATCTTGAAAACAACACAAAATTATCATTTTCTTTAATAGTATTTCCACAAAATTAAACAGGTTGTCTTCATTTTAATTAAATTTCAATGGAGAAACGCTGCGTATATTTTATGAGTATTTTGTCCATATTTAAACAAATAAATACTATTATTTGTATTACTGTTCTCTTTTCTCTAATTGTATATATATAAAAGAGAGACACAATGAGATAGAAAGAGAAAAAATGAGAGACAAAAAAAAAAAAAACAAACAGAGACTGAGCGAGAGAGTAATTTAAAAAAAAATCTATTTTCGGCATCTGAAGGCTTAAAAAAATTATGAAATTTTTTGCTTTAGATAAATAATGTATAAAACACACTTAATTTTTTCTGTTTTACTCGGGCTATATACATTTTTAACGCCCTTTAGCAAACACTCTGATTATACAAATTGACTTCGCGCTCAAATTTGGGGAAGAAAAAAAAACAACTCGTTTTTAACAAGATTCCCCCCCCCCCGGTGAAGATAAAAGAATCTATTAGTATTAAGTCAGCGTCAAACAACTTCCCCAAACCCACATTATAGATCAAATGCTTCATGGATTACAAACAAGATATTCTCATTATTTTACAAGACTCTCACGCTAAACGGCCCGAAGCATAAGCGCAGTCAAGAGCGTGAATTGATTCTGCCACGGAATTGTGTCTTCATAACAACTGCTATAAAAGTATACAGACTATAATAGGCTGAAGAGTTAGCTCTCTTTGAAAGCCTTTAAAATCATGGTTCATTAGCCATGCCGTCCCGTTTCTTAGAACGGAGACTCCAATAGAATCTAGATCTAATCAATGTAAGCTGGCGACGCTTCGCATCTGTGTACACATTTCACAAGAGATCAACTTCAACCAGATTGCTTTTTTATGTACGCCTTTACTCGTGAAGAGAGAGAGATCCCAAACTACGAGATGAGCCTTGAAGAGATGGCTACTTCCCCAGGAGATCGATACTACGGGCATCTACTGCAAACACGAACAGAGCCTAAAAGGGGGCTTTTCATGGGGCGATTTAGTGTGGGCCGCTTTTTGCGGTTGATCTTAGCTCAGATTTGCAGACAGAGAAGGGCTTACGTAAGCACCAGTGCTCCATATCGTTCAACTGAACTCGGACGTACGCTGTGGCTGGAACTGAGACAAGCAGGAAATGAGGGGCGTTGCATAATTGTGATAACTTCTTTTCCAGTGGGTTTTTTTTCGGGATCAGACCATTTTACTATCGCTCAATATATGCGGAAGAATTAATAATGCTCGATTTGATAAAGCAAGAAAATTAAATGAATTCAGATTTTAACCAAAACAACAAAAGAGGGGAAATAAAAGGAACAAATAAACTTTATCGTGTAGACTGCACATATTATCATTAATTGGTTTTGACATTTTGCGTTAACTTAAGGTTTGGTTATGTATAATTCTAAAGAAAAGAAACTGACAATTTATTTGGCCCAAACTTATGTAGAAATTCTGACAGTAAAATGTGGTTCTAGCATAAGTGAATCCATTTTCCGTAATCCCTTTCTCTCTCTCTCTCTCTCTCTCTCTCTCTCTCTCTCTGTCTGTCTGTCTGTATGCCTGTCTCTCCCTCTTTCTAGCTCTCTCTCTCTCTCTTGCTTTCTCTTTCTCTCTATGTCTATCTCCTCTCACCCTCTTGAAAGCTGAATGAAATTTCGCAAGTGTCTCCGGTGTTTTATACAAGCACCGTTTATTGGATAGCCCATTAGATTTTCACGCCACCGCCCTAGGTGATGAAGTCATTAAATATTTCATTTCCTTGGTTGGGTGCTTTTTGGCTTAAGAGTCATAACCACAAGTGGTTGTTGAATCCGGGAGATTGAGAATTGAAAACGTGAACATCAAACTAGATAATATTGTCAAAAGAGAACCGTGTGCTTTTCACGTCGTTCATAATGAATGTATGATGAAGATCCTGTCTACAATCAGAATCTGATACATCCATGCATAAACATAAATTTTAAATGGCCACATACATAGTAGGTAATTTATGGAGTCTTTGATACGGATTTGTTCCGCGGTGATTAATGAGAAGGCAAAACGCAAATTAACAAGTGCACAAATGTAACATTATCACTGAAAATATTTGTCCAAGGATTTCTATATAAATTAATACCGAGTTGGTTTTCTTATTTTGAATAACAAAACGAAGCCTTAGATTGACAAGTGGTCGTTAAAGCTAAGTCATGCTAATGGTAGGACATAAATCAAGACGCATCTTAACTTCACAATTTGTTAGTAGATTTTATTCTTAAACAGATGGTGCAAAATTTAAAATCAGTGATATTAATTGTTTTTATCATACCAGTGACTCACAATATACAAATGGTCACCAATTTACGAACAAATATATTAATATTGGAGTGTCATGTATGAAAGAAAATGTACTTGGTGTTATGACAGATATCACAAAAATTAATCTTCATAAATGATCGTAGTTGTTTGTGCGCTATGTTTGACTAACTTCGAGAGGTCCCCATAGACATGTGTATTACGATGCAAAACCGACCTTTAGCCAAGTCCCGCATCAGTAGGCTATTATGATTTCATCATTTTCTGTTTCCCAGTGTCCTTTCTCGGTTTCACGTTCCTGTCATCTACACGCTATTGGAACATGATTATCTCTCTCTCTCTCTCTCTCTCTCTCTCTCTCTCTCTCTCTCTCTCTCCCTCTCTCTCGCACACACACACACACTCACAAATAGATACACTCTATTGATCGATAAAGACACTCGCCAAATGAAACATCCAGTGATATCATTTCATTTTGACTTTGCTTCTATTTTCGGCCTTTTGGTCAGACGACCACTTTTCAAATGCACCTACCTGCGAACTAACAATCAGTTTATAACAGATTATATCTCCCTCTGTCTACTTTCTCTCTCTCTCTCTCTCTCTCTCTCTCTCTCTCTCTCTCTCTCTCTCTCTCTCTCTCTCTCTCTCTCTCTCTCTCTCTGACACTACATTAAAACACTCCTCTGAGATGTGCTAGTCCAGAAGTCGTAATACCACCATCGTTCTATCTTTTGCCACCAACCAAATCCTATTGATTGTAAAAATACAAAAAAAAGCCCTGTACGTGACAGTGCTTGAGATGTGTTCATAATTATTGTCGGCATAAAACTTTCACCCTGCTTAGTGGACAGGGAAGGAATTGTCGGGTTATATGCAGACCAATGATAAGCGCTACGTCTTGAGCTTCCACAGTTTAAAGGAAAGTAAGTTACTCTTTGGCATGTTGGAAATAACAGAAATAGTATTATTTCATTTCTGTAAAGGATGTAAAAACATCCAGAAATAAGCGTCAACACATTTGCTGTCTATATAGCCAAAATCCGCTTCTTTCTAAACAGCTAACCTAGCGTATGCTAAGAACACACACATGGCTTTCTTTTGAAAATTAAAATAAACACATGCAAAGCCCCAACATCTTTCCTCTCACGCCTTTGCTCATCATTGTTTAGTGCAACAACAATCCTAATGATACATAGTTACATTGGACCCAAATTTGTAGAAGTTTATCCAGAGAAAACATGTTTCTGGATAATGATCTAGATACCACTTCTAGTCTCGTGTGTTTTGTTTCTAAATTATATATTATTTTACTCAATATCTGCATTTTGAAACATTAACTTAAGATGACTTCTCCTTGATTGTAATTATATTCGCACCGGATCAAACTAATAAAATGTACGTACGAGTATTAAAAAAAAATAATGTGGGCTCAAAAAGCCAAAAATCCAAGTCACAATAAAAAAAAAAAAAGAAGCATTTATTTAGTGTAAATAATAATTGATATCCTACGAAATAAAACATAACATGGGTTTTTCATGTCTATCCTGTGTGCAGATTATAAAAACCAGACAACATAAATAATAAAGAGGTCGAAATTATGTTTTTTTCCATTTATATGTGACTAATACTTTTTCCAAATTTAGAAACATAAACAAAATGCATTTTGATTAAGTGAAATACAATATGTAAACATTTTTTATTGTTGACGAAACTCTAAAAATGTTTGGTTTAATAAGAATGTAAATTCATTCTCGCTCAATAATTTTCCAAAACATGCAAGTGGCCGCTGTATCGACTCCAGGTTAATTAGGTTAGGCTCGGTGGAACGACCCTCAAGTCATTGCAAAACAAGAGAACAAGGCGAGGGAGTTGCTTAAGTGATCTCCTGGGAAATTACATCGCTGAGTAATGATTTTGCAATCACTCTGGCGTCTCACTGAGAGTTAGTCATATTTCGTGCGGTGCTAGTGTAGGTACTATACTCGGCTTTTACTTTTTAGCCCTATAGTCTGAATCGATATATTCAAATGCCACCAGTTGAGGAACAGTGGGAATTTTGAAATAGATACAGAGACAGGCAGATTGATAGATAAAGAGACAGATACATAATACATACATACACACACTCTAACACATACACACATACATACATACATACATACATACATACATACATACATACATACATACATACATACATACATACATACATACATACATACATACATACATACATACAGATACATACATAATACACTACTACATACATACATACATACATACATACAAACATACAGACAGACACACACACACACACTCACACATACACATACATTTCGTTTTTCTATTTTCTTATTTTAATTGTACCATTTCCCTCTGAATTTCTTTTAACTCTTACTTTGCCTCCTTAATTCTTTTTCCCTCTAAAACTTCCTCATTATTCGTCTTTACCTCCTCTGACCTGACCTCAGATCTCAAAACCCACCCCAACCCAGTCTGAGAGCCAAGGAGAACCATCATTCAGAATGTTTTTGACCTAGTGAGAGCAAAGCTGTCCAACTCCTGGCAATACAGTCCCGCTGCCATTCTTTCTCCAGTTACAAGTCTGGTTAACTTGCTAGACTGGCTAAGCAATGGACATGTTTCAATCGATTTCAACTCAGATTTTTCTGATTTATTCGGTTTTGGTTATAGGCCCTGAGGGAATGATCCAAAATACAGAGGCATGTCTTCGACGTTGATTTGTAGGATATTAAGGAGATGCGTATAAAATATTCTGTTCGGATGGGAGCCTTAAAAATAACGAAGACGTTTAAGAAGGGAGGATGCAAATACGGAGATATGTTGCCGACGGAGCAGGAACTAATATAGAAGAGAAAGTTTTGACTGACAAGGAAAACAAAAATGGTGCGATGGATAAGACATTTTTGGAGTGTCTCTCTTATTTACAATTCGATAGAGGTCGAATGGATGAGAAATACAGATTTACCGTTGTAATAAAAATAGAATTAATGGATTTGTTTGAGAGTTTATAATTGTGTTGAATTTTTTGGACGTCTTTTATTTTTCATTGAATCAACGGAAATGATTTGATATGATAAAATTGAACAAATAGCAATGAGGAAAGTAAAATACGTCCGGTCTTTATCCTCTAAAATATTGGTATATTGTTCTTCCTTTCTTACCATCTTAAATGTAAAATTTAGAGTAAATAAGAGTCATGCTCATTTTTATAGAAAAGATATGGCTTATTCAGATCTATTAGAGATTTAAAAAGAAACCTATAGACACTCATTTTGAAAGAATGGCAATCATTTTCGCTATGATCACAGCTACCATAAGTAATTTTTGGAGAATTTTGGGCCTAATCTTTTCGGGCTAACTACTTGTAAGTTTTACTATTCTTTTAACTTCTCTCAACTCTATGAGAGATTAAAAGATTCCGCCTCCCTCCTGCGAGATGCGAACAATGCCGTTTATTTTTGATGTACCACTTTCCATATTTAAACTTTTCTTGCATTTGAGATCGACATAGTCTTAGCACATATGGCATTAAAAACAAAACATGACCTTCATTCTCTATCCAGAGATTAGAATTTACCATGTCATCGTCATCGTCAATCTCTTTCAACATCATCAGGATTAAGAAATAAAAAAATAGAATATATTATTATTTTGCTTTCAGCAACTTTCCGAATCGACTCCAGCTACACACATCATTCTGCGGGCGTTTATTTCCAAACTCACCGACACACCGACACACACACACACACACACATACATACGCAGACGTCGATTCCATGTATCCCGTTTCAGCCCAGGGGCCATTTTTCCCTTTTACCATTGTCGTAGAGGACAATGAACGTCAAAAAGTGTGAAGGCTCCTCGACTAATTATTCTTGTCTCGAAAGCACTGACTGGTTTGATCAATGCGGCGATAGATTGCAGCGTGGTAAGAAATTTTTTTTGCAGTCACTTTTTCTCGATGATATTTTTATGAAATGGTTATTATCTCTGCATCCTTTTTATTTCATCAATGCTTTTCAATTACATTTTAAAGCACGTATAAATCATATAATACCTTCGCGTAGAAAAATAGCTATGCATAATATGCAAAATACGTTCTCTTTAGACCAGGCATTGTATCTAGTTCTGGGCTATCTGCAAGAGGAATTGTTATGTGCGAGATGTCCAGTAAGTTAACTGCGGGCTGTGGAAATCAGATAGCGCGGGGAGCGTGATGTACAGAGAATAAACTGGATCTTATCACACCCGAGGTAGGCAAACTAAATTTTCACAGCGCGGGCGAAAAGTCTCCTGAGGTCCTTTGAATTAAGTACGCTACCTTTGGGAGTTTCATTCCATTGTTAGTCAGGTCTTGTTTATTCTACTGTTTTTGTACTTCCGTGCTGTTCTTTATTCTTCTTTCTTAAACTAAGTGTAGCTCTCAATTTAAACATTTCTTTGTTATTTCATTTGTCTGTGTTCATTTTATTTTTCTTTCTTCTTTTTATGCTTTTCCATGCTGTTCAAATAATAATATTAAAATTTAAAAAAAAATGTGTTTCTTAAATACAAATCCATTCTCTACACTTTTTTAAAAATCAAACCACCAATTTATATATTTATCCATCTATCTTTAAATCTTTTAATCTGGTAGAGTTCTGTGGCAAGCTATACAACTTGTTGTAAGGTGTGGATACACGAAGTTTTACGAGTTGTGTTTACATTAATAAATAAATAGATTTTGGCGTAAATGTAGATACCAGATAAATAGATTTATAGATGGTAGATTGAGGTAGGCGAGGAGCAGTATGTTTGGTGCAAAAGAAAATACCAAAATAAATCATTTACATACTCGTATAGGAGGAAAACATACGATGTAGATAATCCTAGGTGATCATGAAAAGCCACTGTTATTTTCTCAAAAATAATTATATTAGCCATGGTTTTATTTACACTCTTGAACTTATTGAATCTCATTAAGCGATACAATGTATCGTTTTGCGACACCTAAATTTGACCCGATGAGCGTCATTAAGAATTGCGTCTGCTTCTTTGCTCAAATTTATCTCCTTAGGCTTTTAATAGCAATGGAATTAACAGTAAGAGTATCCCAAGAGTTTCGGAATATAAATCATAGCTTAAAATAGCATATTTTATTCCGTGTAGTGAGCCATTGAGAAGATGTCAATGTGATTTGATAAGTCTGTTTAAAGAGAATCCTCACATTTTACATCTGGATTTAACTTTGAGTCATAGAGAAATTTCAGAAAGATATCCGGGCGGCCTTATCTCCTTAATGCCGTAAAAATTCAAAATTTAACACAATCCTTAGCGTGTTGGTTGTAGAACTGCTAGGGTCAAATCTGTGACGCACCGTTTCATCTGTTTTACTCTTTAAACAGACAATCCTCCTAGAATTTTGCGTTAGAATCCTGGTACCTGCTCTAATTTGAATCCATTCCCAATAATAAGATGAACTGGCATCGGACTCACTCCACGTTTGTTCTCCATTGTCGGGATCGCCAATTGGCCCACTTGGTATGATGTAACGCCGAAAATGGATAATCATGTTGGCGCCTCGCACTTGTACTGATATTGCTTATGAAATCCTCTGATTTTAGTATTAGTTTGAAAACTAGTAAGAGAGCTCTGCCTCTAAGTCTCCCTATACGTTCACTGTGAGGAAAAACGAAGACGTCAATCATTAATTTCTTGTCATCGTTATCTTTGTAGATCAAGTTCTCAAAAGATGCACGGCTATGACATTCATCATCGTCGGACATGTATGATCGCAAAGCCTGCGTCGATGGCTCTATGCAAATAAGGGATAGACCTGCTCTCATCTTGTCAGTAATCAACATGACATGATTGAACCCCTCAGAAAGGGTTATTTTTTTATCTAGATTTGTGTCATTTTGAAACATCTAAAAATAAGTAGGTCGCACGTTGGACCGTTTGATAAGAAGACGCTGACTCAGATTTTCACCAGTTGAGTCTTTGTTTTCATAGACCAGGTATCTATAATTATTGCAAGTGGAACATGTATGAACCTCACTGGTGAATTAATGCCTTTGAAAGAACATGTTCAGGATCTCAAGAAAGCTCGCTCCAGTACAAAGGGACCACAATAATCCGCAATAGGGATGCACCAATGTTTGATTTTTTCCACAAGCAGTCTAGCAAATGGTGGTGTATTTAAAGACACCAATTTCCTCTTTAAAAATGCGTAAATATGTGCATTATACATATCTGAAATTACCCTCATTGCGAACTTTATGCTGTGAGGGATTTATTAACATCCAAAACAATTTTGGTATGCGCAATGATTAATGGCAGTGCTCGGTTCCTGGTATACGAGGGGTGTTCACTATGTTCTTAGCATGACAATGAAGGAATAAACCCAGAGACTTAAAATTTGGCACACTTACATTTATTTCTCTACATAGTCACCCTGCATAGTTACACATTTCTGCCACCTGTCCTTGACCTTTAAAAGTCCTTGAGAGTAAAACGTGTCATTTTGCGCTTGAAACCACTCTTCCACAGCAGAAATCGCATCTTCAATGTCTTCAAAACGGCGCCTTTTTATGGATTTCTTAAGGTTTGGGAACAGACAGAAGTCTGATGGAGCTAAATCCGGTGAATATGGTGGATGGGGAAGAATTTCATAGCCACACTGATCAGCTGTCTCAACGGCGTGTCGTGCTCGATGAGCAGGAGCGTTATCATGCAAAAGCAGGACTCCGTTTCGAAGCTTTCCCCGTCTTCTTCTTACTAATTCAGATCTCAGTCTTTTTAGCAACCCTGAATAATACTCTCCAGTGATTGTTTTCCCCTTTTCCATGTAGTCAGTCATTATGATCCCCTCACAGTCCCAGAAACAAGACAGCATGACCTTGCCACTTGATTGTGTGACCTTTGCTTTCTTTGGTGGGGGCGATGAGGGTCTTTTCCATTGCATAGACGCGTTTTTCGGCTCTGGATCGAATTGATAGATCCAAGTCTCATCCATGGTTACAATTTTCTGAAAGAAAAAGTCGTCATTTGCTTCTAACCGAAGAAGATGTTTGCAACAATCAGCCCTCTCTTTCTTCTGATCAGCGGTCAATAACCTTGGTACCCATCGAGCTGAGACCTTGTTCAGATTGAGGTGATCATGAAGAATCTTTTCAACTGAACCTACGCTGATCCTGGTTTCACTTGCTAACTGTTTGACTGTTATTCGCCTGTCCTGCTTTACTAGTCCCTCCACAGTGGACACGTTTTTCTCAGTCACAACAGATGTTGGCCGGCCTTCGCGAGATTCATCCATCACTGACAAAAAGCCAGATTTGAACTTTCTCACCCAATGAGTCACCGTACTGTAGTTAGGGCACTTTTCAGCATAAACTTCTACCATCTGTTGATGAATTTCCGTGGGGGTTTGTCCTTTTAAGTGAAGGAATTTGATGACAGAGCGATATTCAACGGCCTCCATCGCAGACAATTTGTAAACAACAAATGACAACTTCCTAGGGGTTGTTTTACTTGATGCGCTAAAAGGTGCAGAAAATAAATTCCGATTTTCCCCAAATTTTGCATGCCGTGTTCAACATAGATGATCTAGCTACCCACAAAATTTCTTTACTCTAGTACAACTGCTTCAAGGTCAAGCTAAGGACATAATGAACACCCCTCGTAATTATCATTCCATTAGTCTTGTTGACTTGCATGATTCTCATTGTGCATTAGAGAAACCTACTTGCATACGAGTGATGGTGTGTGGGAGTCCTACTTCGAGTATTAAAGAGAATTACATACGATAGTACACGTGCCTGTGATGGTGTCATTGCTTACTGCTACTCAAAAGGCAAGTTTAACTGTTGCCTCTGTAATATCTTTTTCTTCTCCAGCAGAGGAGTTTAAAATAACGAATCAGCCTGGGCATATAAAACTAGACCAAAGTAGCCAAAAAAATGAATGATTAGAAGAGTATTAGAAAAGCCGAAACATGCACAAGCTGACTTGAAACAACTGATGTAGGTGGCTTAATGGTTGGATCACCTAGCACTTTTCTGACAAAACGGAAGGCACCACAATAATTAGTATTATGATGATACGATTTCGAACCCATTTTTGTCTTTTCTTATATCTTTTGATCTTTCATGTTAACTTAAATAGTTATATATTTTAGATTATATTTTCTGTGTTCATTTGTTTCCTCGATTATTTTATCTCAGTAACATACGTCGTGGAAACTCTTTTAAAACACCAATCATTTTCATGTTACGTGTGTGATGCTATAATAATTTGAGCTATCAGTACAAACAAAACACTTCAGTTTAGATAAGATAAGATAAGCCTTTATTATCTCGTAGAGAAATTGTCCCTGACTGTACATATGCAAGGAAATAATTGTTTTTATATACTTCGGATGTTAATCCTGTCATTTGATTATGTTGCTTTTACTGTTGTTGTTGTTGTTGTTGTTGTTGTTGTTGTTGTTGTTGTTGTTGTTGTTGTTGCTGTTGTTGTTGTTTTTGTTATTGTTGTTGTCTATATTATTGATGGTGTTGTGATACTATCATTTTTTTTTACAAAACGGCAAAGGCGACAACATTTAACCCTTGTTGTTTTTCCTAATATAAACGGCGAAAAAACTGAGTTGATCAAGTGAACTAAACTGTGAACATTTGGCTGATTTTGAATGGACGGGGCCAGATTTCGCCTGTTGCCAAGGATCGACCAAATTCGATTAGACGGTCTAGGGATCAGTCACTCGCAACACTGCAGAGTTGAGCGTTAAGAATTAATGAGGTCGCAACACTGCAGAGTTGAGCGTTAAGAATTAATGAGGTACCGTCTCGACTCTCTCTCTCTCTCTCTCTCTCTCTCTCTCTCTCTCTCTCTCTCTCTCTCTCTCTCTCTCTCTCTCTCCCTCTCTATCTCTCCCTCTCAATCTCTATCTCTCTCTCTATCTCTCGATTTACGCGTCATGGAAATGATCGAAGAATGTTTTTCTTTAGATTCAATGAAAAATAGATCCACCCAATAACAAAACAAATAAATCCAAAACCATAAAAAACAGCAAACCATTAAAAAACACACCCAATATATACAGCGATAAAATAAAAGCGCGACGATTTCTAGTGAAACAAATCAAATCATTTTTTCAGAGAACTTCTATTTAGCCTACATAATTCCAACGCAATATTCCTAATTTCGTTATGTAAAAAAGTATAAAGAAAACATTTATATTTTCCCCATTATAAATATTATATTTTCCAATTTCTACCAGATAAGTTGGAGGAAAAAAGGCAAATTTAAACTAACGTAGTGATCGACACAAAGACATGCATTTTACATTCCTTTAGCACTCTACAGGCATCGGCCTAAATTCAAACCTCGGACCTCCTCCTTGCCAATCTAGGGCTCTACCGTTCCAACTATCTTGCGGCCTTGGAGTCATGGTATCCCCGTCCTGTCTCGTGTGTGGCAGCACATAAAATTGCCAGACGTCCGTCTTGGGGCCCGTCCACAATATAGCCTATATAGTGCTGCCGTTGGACGTTAAATCAACCTAACCCAACCCCAAACCCATCTTGCGGCCGTGGAGAATACTTGGAACAATGAAGAGTCCTGAGAACTCGTACCTTGCCCTCCAAACTGACTCCGAGAGCATCTTGGTGAGGAGCGCTCAGCGCATGCCCACTGACCCGCTGTGTGAGTAGTTTGTGCACTCACGCCCTGATCAATATCGCCGAGTCTAGCAATAAGCGGTTGAGGACCGGATCGCCAAGCAAAGAAAAATGCACATTTAACACAACAATTTCGCCTCTGCTGATTCTAGACCAAGTTTCTTTTCTAACAGAGAAAACCAGAATTTGATTTGTTAAATAACATTTTTATACTGACCCCCTCCCGCCCCCCAAAAAAGTAAAAAATAAAAAATAAAATAAAGAAATAAATAGAAAATAAAGATGTTGCAGTAAAATCCATTTCAATCAAGTTGAGTTGAGTTGGTTGCTTAACGTCCAACGTCAAAATTTTATACGTTTTCATTAACAGACGATTGTTTTCATTAACATTGATACTATAGAACACGTTACCATTTTTATTTTCATTTGTGTGTATTTTTTTTTTAAAAATAATTTATCTTCATAAATAACCCAGGAACAAACGCTTAAGGAAAAAATACAGAGACGTTGTTGGGCAATATTGGTTCTCACATAATTATAAAAATGTGTAAACTGACTAATATTCACACTTTCACAAACTATGTAATAGTGTACAATGATAACTACAAAAGCCTGCTGTTTTTATTAATATTGAATGTTTGAAAAGTTATTAAAAATGGTGGCATCGTTGTTTTTGCAATTTTAATTTTGTTGTCCATGTCACTGACTGAGTGACTGAGGAAATGCAGCAGTATTTTGGTCGATTGCACATCTTCCGGTGTCTCAAAAAATTTGATTTATATATTACATCTCTAAGTTTTTTTCTAAACTAGCAACAACAGTGAGAGAACTAAATATCAACACACTAAATCTCATTTTTCTCTTGCGCGTTAGCATAAACTAATTTTATATCACAGAATTTTGGATTGTTGTGTTGATTTTTTACAAAAAATATAAAATGAATATTATCGTATAATATTTCTACCCTCCCCCACCCCAAACCAGGAACACCCCCCCCCCCCCCACACCCACCCACCCAAACACTGAGTAAACAAAATTAACCACTGTGTGATATTATTCATAATAATCACACAATTCCCTGAAACCATGTCATGTTATTCGTGTTGTCGGCTCATTCACGGATACCATAGAAGGCGCTCTTTGACAGTCGACCACAGTTCTTTATTGAATTACTAGACTAAGACAGGGAACAATCTCTGTTTTAAACCATCATCGACTCAGCAAAGAGATGGAGAAAAATGAATAGACCAGCAATGATTGAGTTATCTCAATACGCTATCTTTAATATTCATAGGGTGCTTTCCCACTTGATTACATTGGGAATGGTTCTTTTCTAAGCATAACACCCCACTTGTAAAGAAAAAGAAAGAACAGCGGGAAGTAAAGGAGGAAAGAGATGAAGTGAGAAATAAAGACAGAAAGGAATATAAATACATTTGTTAAAACTGTATTGTTTGAAAAAATGTTATGACATTTTCAACAGAAAAAGGAGAACATTTAAGAGGATATTTACACATTATTGTTTTCATAATATCCCAACAAACAAAATAATTAAAATGAGTCGTAACGACAGGTGTGTCTTTGGTTCCTTGAATGTGTCTTTTCGCTTGAAAGAAAGGTACCTTTACCCCTAATAATCCTCCCTTAGTAATAGAAAATATATTAATCTAATATATGGGAGTAACAACAACAAAATATATCTCTGCACAGAAAAACACCCCTCCCCCCAAGAAAACAAACAAACAACAAAAAACAACAACACAGTCTCTCTCTCTCTTTCTCTCTCTCTCTCTCTCTCTCTCTCTCGCTCACACACACACACACTCACAAATAGATACACTCTATTGATCGATAGATACACTCGCCAAATGAAACATCGAGTGACAATATTTCATTTTGACTTTGCTTCTATTCTAGGCCTTTTGGTCAGACGACCACTTTTCGAATGCACCTGTGAGCTAACAATCAGTTTATAACAGTTTATATCTCCCTCTGTCTACTTTCTCTCTCTCTCTCTCTCTCTCTCTCTCTCTCTCTCTCCCTTTCTTTCTCTCAGTTTTTCGGATCAGATGTTCAACTCTCTCTCTCTCTCTCTCTCTCTCTCTCTCTCTCTCCCTCCCTCTTAGTTTAACCTCTCGATGGTCCCCCCGGAGGATAATTACGGCGACAGTAAAAATGTTTGAGTAAGTTAATCGAGCTTTTATACATGAACTATTTCATTTACAACTTTTTAATATAATAGCTTTACCCGAAATGTAAGCGGATTACAAAAACTCACTCCAAAGAAAATTGAATGTAATATTTTCTTAACTCCAGAAAACATTTTTACACTATTCGTACTTTTTTCATGCACTTCAATTACATGATAAAATCGTTTAAATATTCATCTCATCTGCCAATACATCCTTTTATCTATTTTTAGAAAGATAAATGTACAGATACATGTACCAGAAACAAGACGATCAGCCCACGATAAACTATGCTGGCAAAGTGCATTTCTTATGCAGCCCAACCAAACCTAATTTTTCTTCAATATACGGTTTGGTCAGATCAATTTTAAAGACGATTATTTTTCCTTCTAAGCTACATTGAAAAGTAAGAAGAAACATTGAATCTCCCTGCAAAAACTGCCACAGGCGATTCCTATGGACCAGGAGGAACGATAATATCAAGGATCGCATAATTCTTCTGATCCAGAGGAGATATTAGAGTGTGATATAACGAAATAACGTTCACTCGGTGTGGAAAGGATGGAAAGGGAAAACAGAAACCAACGCATTACCGAATTCGGTCGACTTCAAAATTTGTGCTCGTAAATAGAAAAAGAAAATTAAATATTATTTAGACGCCCGACTATAGATTCTAAACACATTGTAAGTTGGGCACTTACCACTCTACAATCATATAATCATAAAAGTTTAAGACTCTCGAAGACAGGTACTTTTTGCAATGATTTAGGTACATCTATTTGAAAAAGCATCGGATGGTAGAGATTGATAGATAGAAAGATATATAGATAGATAAAATGATAAACAGATATATAGAAAAAAGATAGTTGGGTACATAAAGAGATAAAGTAGATTGGTAGAGAGATAGTTAGATGATAAAATGATAGAGGAAGAAAAACTAAAAGTAGAGATGAAAGTTAGAGAGAGAGAAAGAAGAAAGATAGAAAGAGATATAGATACATGTCTGAAAGAGAAAGAGAAAGAGACACACTCGCTGAGACCGAGATAGAGATAGACCCATCGAGACAGATAAAAGATCATAGCAAACCTGTTTTACAGGCAGCAAAAAAAGATAGCTTTGATTTGTAGTAAGCAACAGATATAACACACACATCTTTGAGGTTGAGAAGCGTAAAAACATTTCTATGACCTTTGAGTAGAATCAATGTAAAAAGAAAAATGTGTTCTTCTTATGAAGTTAGTAAAAAATTACTTGCATTGGTTTATTTGAAAGGGAAAATCCATTAAAAAAATAGCACAGGAAAACAATAAAGCCAAACTGACCAAAATCTGAGTCAGCCATCTCATAGCCCGGCCCTATCTCATTCAAGCAGTATTGAATCTTTCAGATAAAATGCCACGAACGATTCAATGCTACAGGAAACTTAAGGCTTCCTTGAAGAGAGCCGATGAAGTCTGGAGATTATGTTATTTCTCTGACTATCTTTCTCCAAAAATACTGCTTCGGAAAGAGAAGGAAATGAAGTCGGCATGGAAAGGACTCCAGAGGATAAATCAACATTGGAGTTAACCGCTAGTAGGCAACGACTTATACACTTTAATGTTTTCTTTTTCTGTTTTGATTTCTTCTTTTTCCTTCTTATCCTTTACAGTTTGCCAAATTTCGGGGCAAGTCAAAGATAGCCGCTTGAAAGTAGCTTTCAATTTAGTATTGGTGCAAGGGTGTTAGTAACTTTTGCAATATTAATCATGGTAACTTCAAAGTTTAGATGGAAGAGTTCACACTAACTTCAAATTTTGCAGCTTTATTATCTCCGTTTTTTCGGTGTATTGAGTTTTAAAAAGCAGCAACTAAGCATATAATATACATTTAAGGAAATATTAAAAATTATTTCTATAATGTTTGTTGTTGGCATTCATTTTAAATCTGCACTTAGTTCTGTTGTGAGATACCGGTTGGTGGGTTCCTAATCCTTAAAGGTAGGGTGTCAGTTCCTAGTTCTTCAAGGTGAGTTCATTAATTCTAAAATTAAAAAAAAATGTACAGTTTGATATAGTATCTGGTTCATTAAAATATGGTGCAGAAATGACTAATATACTTTTAAGATTTCGAACGCAAGAATATCGGACAAACAGTTGCATAGTGACCAGTATTAGAAATATTTTTTTCAATGGGAATTTTTTGAGCTAATATATTTTATAATAATAATAATAATAATAATAATAATAATTAATAAGAAAAATCAACCCATTCGCTCTATTTTTTTTTTCAATTTCAATCAGTCTGTTTCGTCAACCAAAACGACGACAATAATAATTATTTACTCTTAATATGTGGTCACGAGAGATGAACTCTTAAGCATAATGGAGTATCGTATAATTTGCTTTGGCTGTGCCCCAAACCTGAGCGATTTAATCTCTCTCGTGTTAAATAATTCCATGGCAGGCATCTGCCCAGATCTCTGGGGATAACGACCCCGATAAATAATTGGATGAACAGCTTTTATGCAGAACTTAGGACGGATTTCCATCTATTTATACCCTGTAATTGTTTTATACGGCAAAAATTTGACTAAGGAAGGGAAAATTGAAAGCGCGGTAACTTAAGGGCGTCGCGGTAACCAATAACCTCATTTGTGAGCTTATACTGTTTTTAAATGATAAAGGAAGGTGCATGTTTCAGTATCATCATAAATCATTCAATTTGTGAAAGATTTGAAAAGAGTTTAAGGAAAAGAAAGGAGCAATGGGGAGACAAAGAGGGGAGACAGAGAGGAAGACTAAAAGGGGCAGGAGAGGAAGATAGAGACAGAGAGATAAGAAAGAGAGATACAGAGAGAAAGGGAGAGAGAATATAGAGATATAGAGAGAGATGGAGGTGCAGAGAGATATAGGAAGGGGAAAAGATTAAAGCAAATCCGTTCTTAAATATAA
This sequence comes from Elysia chlorotica, assembly GCA_003991915.1. NCBI lineage: Eukaryota > Metazoa > Mollusca > Gastropoda > Plakobranchidae > Elysia > Elysia chlorotica. The sequence goes on from RQTK01000317.1 coordinate 444,717, forward strand.
ACCTTTACCGTACATATTACGAGATTAAGAGATATGCATATCTTTTTTCCATAAAACACTGAATGGATGGGGTGAATAATTATTAGGAGAAATATCTTAATAGATCTATGTAAAGAGGAATGATACTAACAAGCAATAATGTTTTTCAATCTCATTTCTTGGTAAAATGTTTACGATGTCCAGTGTATTATAGGATTGCCAACGTAATTGAGAGGATATTAAGTGGGAAGTATCATTGTTAGATCAACTACTTTAATCTAACTACTCCTCATGACTGTGCGATGACAACTGTTTAAAAAATCTTTTGCAATATTTATCATGGTAACTTCAAAGTTTACATGGAAGAGTTCACACTAAACTTCAAATTTTGCAGCTTTACTATCTCCGTTTTCTCGGTGTGTTGAGTTTAAAAAAGCAGCAACTAAACATATAATATACATTTAAGGAAATATTAAAAATTATTTCTATAATGTTGGTTGTTGGCATACATTTTAAATCTGCACTTCGTTCTGTTGTGAGATACCGGTATGTGGGTTCCTTAAAGGTAGGGTGTCAGTTCCTAGTTCTTCAAGGTGAGTTCATTAATTCTAAAATTTTAAAAAATGTACAGCTTGATATAGTATCTGGTTCATTAAAATATGGTGCAGAAATGACTAATATACTTTTAAGGTTTCGAACGCAAGAATATCGGACAAACAGTTGCATAGTGACCAGTATTAGAAATATTTTTTTCAATGGGAATTTTTTGAGCTAATATATTTTTAAACACGGACGGATAAAAAAATACATTAGGATTATTAGGTTGATAAATAAACTGCTAAATTAGGGAATCTCTCTCGTGTTAAATAATTCCATGGCAGGCATCTGCCCAAATCTCTGGGGATACTGACCCCGATAAATAATTGGATGAACAGCTTTTATGCAGAACTTAGGACGGATTTCCATCTATTTATACCCTGTAATTGTTTTATACGGCAAAAATTTGACTAAGGAAGGGAAAATTGAAAGCGCGGTAACTTAAGTGCGTCGCGATAACCAAGAACCTCATTTGTGAGCTTATAATGTTTTTAAATGATAAAGGACGGTGCATGTTTCAGTATCATCATGAACCATTCAATTTGTGAAAGATTTGAAAAGAGTTTAAGGAAAAGAAAGGAGCAATGGGGAGACAAAGAGGGGAGACAGAGAGAAAGAAGGAGAGGAAGATAGAGAAAGAGAGATACAGAGAGAAAGGGAGAGAGAATATAGAGAGATAGAGAGAGACGGAGATAGAGAGAGATATAGGGAGGGGAAAAAGATTAAAGCAAATCCGTTCTTAAATGTGAACCTTTCCTGTACATATTACGAGATTACGAGATATGCATACCTTTTCTCCATAAAACACGGAATGGATGAGGTAAATAATTATTAGGAAAATATCTAAATAGATCTATGTAAAGAAGAATGATACTAACAAGCAATGATGTTTTTCAATCTCATTTCTTAGTAAAATGTTTACGGTGTCCAGTGTATTATGTGATAGCAAACGTAATTGAGAGGATATTTAGGGGGAAGTATCATTGTTAGATCAACTACTTTAATCTAACTACTCGAGGCTATGTGAAACCGATGTAACCGACCGACAGAATACTAAACATATATAATTATGAGGAGTATATCCAACAAAGAGAAAGAACAAGAGAAATAGTACCAAAAATTTTGAATTAGATAGCTGGATAGTCAGATAAAGATATGAAGAGACACATGTAGAGAGAAACAGAGAGAGATAATAAATAGAGAGGAAGAGAGAGAAAGATTAAGATTGTGAGAGAGAGAGAGAGAGAGAGAGAGAGAGAGAGAGAGAGAGAGAGAGACAGCCCGTCAGACAGACAGACAAATAGACACAGACACAGACAGACACATTCACCAGAGACTGTGAGAAACTGAAAAACAGACTAAGGTATACAGATTACAGACATATAGGATAAAGAGAAGCGGAGAGGTATAATGGAGAGAGGAAGGTATGATGTTAGATAAATCGATTAATAATAAAAGGAAAAAAGGATAAATATGGAGAGAACGTATGAGATGGATTCAAGTAAAGATAGGGAGATAGACAAACAAGGGAAATAAAGTCAGAGGAAAACTAAATGAGGGTAAAAGGTTGCTTCACCAAAAGTGACGATCAAAGTTTGATAGAAAAAGGCTACAGTGGTGTAAGGAATGATGAAGGGAAGGCAATTTATATGCTAACAAGTAGATTCACCGTTACTAATTACTCTTAGCAAGGCGTTGTTATCGCGTTATGGTGATCCTCTTCATTTCCACGTCACGATGAGCACTGATTGTGGTGAAGAAGTCTCGCCGTGAAAGCTTCAGCAACATACTGTCTCTACCTAGGATTCTTCGGCGAAGTCCGTAGATATGAGGCCCCTCAAAGACTACAGCACTATCAGTGGTCATTCATAGTCAGTTGAAATCCATACAGATTACCAGTGGGTAAATTTGATGTGTAATCATTGCAGTCCCATCCTGCTTAAAGAGTCATTGTCAGATTTCTGAATTTGGTACATGATAAAGAACCAGATTTGGTTTCGCAACCACTGAGATAAAGGTTACTATGGTTTGGAGTTGAGTTTAAACTAAGTTTGGCTTCATGGCATAATTATATCGAATTCAGGTTACAGGTTGGTTTTTTAAATTTAGGCTTGGCAAAACTTAGAAGAAGTTTTACAAACATGAGGTGAATGTTGTGGTACATGACTGTATTTACACCTTACGAAAACCTAAACTTAAGTTTGATCTAAGTTACAACAGTTTTGTTGTTTCTACGTCCTAATCAAAACATTTTGTCATCTCAAATTTGTTACAACTGTGGATTTGATGTTTGACTTATTCTGGTATAAAAAGTAGCTGCTGTATTTCAGTATTATACGGTCAAAAGTATTTCTAAAGGATTTTTAAAAAAGTTAATGTTTAATCTAATGATATATGAAAGCAGCTCTTTTTATTGTCCCATACATCAGATTAAAATGTCATTTTTCAGTTTTCGCTTTAGGTTGGCACTTAATAATACCTCTCTTCACTCATATCCAAAATGAAACATTTTTTAATGTGCTTCTATTTTCTAACTATTGTTGAAGTCTATAGTATCATTACACAGACACTCTTAGACGGCGTGCTGAAAGAAACGAGGTTCTCTTGACATAAAAAAATTGATAACAAACAAAATAATTAAACTTCTTAATATTCATTTTTTTCATAGCCCAATACACACCTGCTCCTTAATAATGTATATCTTTCCCAAATTTAACATGTTTCAATTATAATCATTTGTTAAATCATATTGTTTAAAGGCAATCTTTATACTTTTGCGTGTCTATAAGATTTTAGTGTATTAATTACAACAAAAAAAAACAACAACAAAAAAAAAACAAACAAATGTAACTGATGTTTTAACACACCTACTTATACAGTTATGCAATTAAAAAAATAGGATACTTCCTTCATTTTAAAGTGAATTCGACATGCTCATTTTAGTTGGAGAATAAGCTCCGAAAATACCATATCCTAATATTTTGACCCATTTTCATACCAAGAATCCTATCGAACCGCAGCACTTGGTTGTTTTTTGTTTTTTTTTAATGATCAAACGCCCCTCCCACGCCTAAGCTAAACTATTCACTGACTCGGACAGGCCAGGCAACATCAGACCGGAGCCGACCCATCATTAGGGGCACCGGTCATGCCGAAGACGCTGGCAGAATAGAGATGAGGCGGTAATAGCTGTCCGCTTTTTGTTATGGCCAATAGCTTGACCAGGGATTGTGATTTTTGCTCTCAAAAGACCCCACCGTCCTATACCTCTCGTTCATTAAAACTAATCCCAGTGGAATTACTTTAGTGCGTCAACCTAAGGAATTCATAGTGTGTATTCTGAAATCAGCTTTTTTCTGGGTATCCCCAGGCCATCACGCCATAGATACTGAGTATGCGGGATGAGTGGGCTTTTCGTTATAAAAAGTCAAGTATCTTGTCCATAATATTATTACAGAGGAAACCTGTGAGTATTGTTAATAGTCTGACTTCTAGCGGTCGGGTTTAAAAATAACACACCTACACAAATGTGACTGACAGAATGCAGAGCAAAAGTAAAAGAATTTTTTTCCTGAACAACATAATTAGTTAGATTGCCCCATTATATTCTGAATAAGTCATCCTTTTGTAATTTCTGATTGATTTTCTTAGTTAATTTATTTCCGGATTATTTTAAAATTAAACCCTACCAACTGGCAGACAGGCGAATTTAAATGACTTTAACTTTTTAAAAGTGCTTTTAACGATGTGCAATAATAGTAAAAGCGGCAAAAAGTTAAAAGATCGACCAAAGAGAACTACAAAAGTGGATATAGTTTATAAACATTGTTGCCCTTTATGTTTTACTTTTAGTTTTAAGAAGAATATATATTTTTAATGTGCTTCTTTATTCTAACTATTGCTGAGGTCCGTAATATCATTACACAGACACTCTTATACGGTGCGGTGAAGTAACGACGTTCTTTTGACATAAAGAAAGTGATAACAAACAAAATAATTGAACTACTTTAATATACATTTTTATAGTCCAAAACATACCTGCTCCTTAATTATGTGTATCTTTCCCAAATTTAACACGTTTCAATTATAATCATTTTTTCAATCATATTGTTTAAGTCAATCTTTATACTTCTGCGTATCAATGAGATTGAGTTTATTAATTACAATACAATAAAGACAAAACAAAAACAAAATAATGTAACTAATCTTTTACCACACCTGCCTCTACAGCTATGCAATTAAAAAAACCAGGATACTACCCATTTTCATACCAGGAATCCTATTCAACGACAGTACATGTAATTAGTTTTTTTTTTTTTTTTAATGATTAAACGCCCACACCTAAACTATTCACTGGCTCGGACAGGCCAGGCAACATCAAACAGGAGCCGACCCATCATTAGGGGCACCGGTCATGCTGAAGACGCTGGCAGAATAGAGATGGGGCGGTAATAGCTGTCCGCTTTTTGTTATGGCCAACAGCTAGAGCAGAGATTGTGATTTTTGCTCTCAAAAGACCCCCACCGCCTGTACCTCCCGTTCATTAAGACTAATCCCGGTGGAATTACTTTAGTGCGTCAACCTAAGAAATTCTTAGTGTGTATTCTGAAATCAGCTTTTTTCTGGGTATCCCCAAGCCATCACGCCATAGATACTGATTATGTGGGGTGAGTGGGCTTTTCGTTATAAAAAGTCAAGTATCTTGTCCATAATATTATTACAGAGGAAACCTGTGAGTATTGTTAATAGTCTGACTTCTAGCGGTCGGGTTTAAAAATAACACACCTACACAAAAGTGACTGACAGAGTGCAGGGCAAAAGTGAAAGAATTTTTTTTCCTGAATAACATAATACATTTGACTGCCCAATTTTATTCTGAATAAGTCATCCTTTTGTCGTTCCTGATTGATATTTTTAGTTATTTTGTTTCCGGATTATTTTAAAATTAAACCCTACCAACTGGCAGACAGACGAATTTAAATGACTTTAACGTTTTAAAAGTGTTTTTAACGATGTGCAATAATAGTAAAAGCGGCAAAAAGTTAAATTAAAGATCGACCAAAGAGAACTACAAAAGTGGATATAGTTTATAAACATTGTTGCCCTTTATGTTTTACTTTTAGTTTTAAAAAAACAACAACAACAAGAGAACATTTCCTTGTGTATTTCTAGTAAGACTTTTTAATTCAGAATTATCACCATTAACCTCAGCGAGGTTCGAGCAAATAAATCCACTGCAGCAGCAGGTGGACCACCTTGTAGGTGTAAAGATGAAGTTGGGTTGCTTACTAACGTAAATATTAATAAGACGGACTAAATAACGAACGACTTTACAAAGATAAAAGATTAGAAGCACTGCATAACTAATAATCCAATAAATGAATGCTCAAAAACACGTCCAAGCACTGAAAGAAGCCAACGTAAACTGAAGCCCCGTGACATCTCGTTTGGGCTATCCCATTCTGGAATGGGGGAGATAGAGCTAGATTAAAAACCAAGATTGTAGATCTTGCTTTTTATTACTTTACTACACGACCAATGGATCAATTTGAACCTCTGAGCCTTATTGAAATCTAACGATGACACAACTCATCGGTGAAATCTTAAGGTTTTTTGAGTTCACAACTTTGTGAAAGTCGGAGAAGAGTTTACAATAAGAAAAACTGCATGACGCAACCCTCCCCTCCCCAACGAAAAAAATACACACAAAAAAACAACAACAAAAAACACAGAGCAAAATCCACAAGTAAAGCAAAGAAAACAAAACAAAAGCAAGCCAACAAAACACAGAGCTTCCACAAGTAAAGCAAAGAAAACAAAACAAAAGCAAGCCAACAAAAAAGTAGCTTTAACACAAACATACGGAATAGGACAATCATTTCATGTCCGTTCTGGTTAACACCGCACTCGTCATTTTTATAAGACTACGCCGTTACTCTTCATGTCCGTTCTGGTTAACACCGCACTCGTCATTTTTCTCTCTCTCTCTCTCTCTCTCTCTCTCTCTCTCTCTCTCTCTCATTTATATTTATATATCTATCTCCGCCTTCTCTATCCTTAAGCATTCGATTTTTAAGTTTGCCTTAATTCTATTTAGCACTTGTTTAGTTTCTCCAAATTTTTCTCTCAGTGTCCATAATTATTTTTATTTATCTGTCAGTCCCTTTTGTCTTCACTCTGTTCCTTTTTCTCTTTTTTCTTGCGTCTCTACCTTTTTCTTAAGTTCTTCCTCTCTGTCTGTCTATGTGTGTGTCTCGCTCTCCTTCTCTGTCTCACTATCTGTCTCTCTCTCTCTCTCTCCTCCCTCCTCTCTCTCTATCTCAATTTTGAATATATGTCCTTCTCATTCGTTATTTTTCAGCAGCTACCAGCAAATCAAAACCATGCCATAATTCTTTCTTATCACTGAAAACTTTACAGTGCGCTCCATAATATCCACCTACATTGTTCAAATCAATCCATCTCTGACCGCACTCATCTCTGATTCCTACTGGGCGATGGATATCAATTCTCTCCCTCCACACTGTGACTCCTGTCCAGAGGTGACAAACTCGAGGCCAATGGCGCGGGCAGCGGCTTTCACCGACCAGCCAAACAGAATGAGCGTGGAAGGGCACTTTGCCCGAGGCTTCACCAACTCCAGACTCAATGCATTTAGTCTGTGAGGAAATGACTGGGCAGATTACTGCTGGTCGATGAACCCGCGCGATAGGGGACACGGGCCGCATGTCTCTTGGCTACTATAGCCGTGGGTAGATGGACATCGACAGTGCAGTGGATTGAGATAAAATGATCGTTTGGCGAGGGAGTGAAATGCAATAGCGAACATCGACAATCGGCTTCGGAAAGGATACTTCAAAAACCCGGCATGGATAACCTTATATCGATATGTCGTCTGTCGATGATGGCTAAAGAATTCGAATGTACTACTTAACATTTTTTCCGTTGCAGCATTTTATCGTTAGCCCTTAATTGTGATTTTTTATCCAAGAACTTTTAAAAGGTTAGCGGAAATATAGGCTATTGGCCGTTACATTGATCGCACTAACTGGAATCGTGCCAGTTTTTTTAGGGAAATGTCATGAGTTGGTAAAAAAGTTAGATTTCCTACCTGCAATTTTTTGGTTCAAACCAAGCTCTCCATTCAAAACTATCGGTGCGATACATTCTGATACTGTTTGATTTCAGAATTTAATTTCATTATTACATGAATCATTTTAAACCGTCTTTGTTTTGTGTGCCTTTGTCACCTTTCTTCATCTATTTTTATACTGAGATTCCCATCTCGAGGGAATAAACCTAAGAGAAGCGCAGTTTCTTTGTAATAGGGTGACTTGTCTGAGGGTTTAAATGGTGCAGGAGAAACTAAATATATAACTTTTAAGGTAAATCGACACTGTTTAAATTTTCCATATTTCTAATATTTTTTTTCATAAAGAAATAAAGGTTGTTTTTTCAGCCACAAACAATTCGTACGTATACAGTGTTGAATTTAACGTACTTAAAAACGGCTGAAAGTAGTTTTCCCTCATCAAAATTGAAATCGGTATAATTATGATAGATAGATTTATAGATGAAAGGTAGATCGATAAAAGACAAAGATGAAGACACATGAGAATGTGATAGAGAGTGCTGCGTAAGTTTATTCAGTTCACGTTGCTTTATCTGTTTATATTAGAGTTATAATGTTTTATCTTTGCCTTTTTGGCTACGTACCTAAAATACAATTTTTGCCTTGTCTTGAAATAAATCACAATAAAATAAATATTACAGATCTTTACTTATGAAAACACTTTTAAATTTCTCCACCACAATTTTTTTACAAAGATTAACAGTGAACCAAAATCTTCAAAGGCGTTTCCTCAGACAACTACCGGTTCAGGTGTTAAATCATTAACAAACCAAAAAGTTCAGGATAGTTTCTATGGACGAGCCTTATCTTATTACGATGGCGACCAAGAAGATCCCGAACCATTAAAGACATATGCTAAAAGACAGTTATGTAGCCAACGATTGGACGTTTCAGCTCATGGGAATAATTCACGCAGGAATAATTATCAAACACAAAATCTTCCCTGACATGGATCTAAACACTATTTTCATAACGGTTTTATGGTAGACCGACATTAAAAACACTAGTTAATTGTAAACCACTGTTTGCTGATGTCTTACAAAACTGCTAGAACAACAGCAACAACAACAACAACAACAACAACAACAACAACAACAACAACAACAACAAATGAATACTTGGATTTACACATAAAAGAGAAGTTGTTCCATCTTCTTCTCCTCTGAATCTCTTATACAGGCTTTTTATTGAGTCAACAGGTTTTCTTTAATGAGAATAATGGTGCATCTCATTCTGTTTCCTTGCAGATTGACAAAAATTAATAGTATTTCTTTAATGTTCCACCAATCCTCTAAACTTAATATTGCTTGGGAAAATAATTCACAGAAGTAAGAAACATATTCAAAGATAATATTATCCACTTTAGAAAGGTAGCTACTTAAAAGGTCAATAAAATATAAGAAATCGTTTTCCCTAAGGGTTTTCATCTGTCCAATGTCAAACTTTTGGAGAGTTCCATCTGGCTAATGTTTGTCTGGACGAAACAGCTTCCATTCTTTTAGAATCTTGGAAAACCCAATAAGCTCTTAAACGCTACAGTTTTAAAAGAATTTTCAAGAAAGAAGGCGCGAGATAGACAATGAACGAGGCGTGAGAGCAATGTACTCTAACAAGAAACTTCAGGACACCTATCAAAGTCTAGATCTCGAGTCAGGCTTTCAGAGGAATGATCCAAAAATACTGCAAACTAATAGGTCTTGTATATTTTTTCCAAAAATGTTTTGTGAATTTTAGATAACCATTTAAGATTAGGGCACATGGAGCTACGTGAACTGCACATTTTCGAAGTACCGCAAATTCTCGATATTGACAGTACCACAAATACTTCATGTTGACAGAGATGGTTTGCAATTTTTGTCTTTTTAAAACCCGTAACTGCCTGTTTAAGACCGGTTAGGTATTGTTAAATGTATATGAATATACGATGTAATTGATGATGGTGATCCTTTTTGGTTGTAAAAAGAGCATATTTTTTTTTAAGAACGAAAACTGCTCACAAAAGCTAAAACATTAATATCTATCTATCTATCTATCTATCTATCTATCTATCTATCTATCTATCTATCTATCTATCTATCTATCTATCTATCTATCTATCATATACAGTCATGGTATCCCCGCCCTGTCTCATGCGTGGCAGCACATAGAGGAACCTAAGGGGGATTAATCAAATCATGTGCTACAAGGGTTAAAAGCTGTCCATCATTAACAGCAGTTAGAGCGTAGCTGTCTAGATGTAATATATACGAAGAGAGAGAGAGAGAGAGAGAGAGAGAGAGAGAGAGAGAAATAACAAAAAAAAAGAAATAAAAAAGTAATAATAATGAAATGTTTTTAAAGGAGGAATATATAAAAAGAATAAAGAAGAAAGAAGAAAATAAAGAGAGAGAAAGAAATTAAATTATTTTAAAAAGGGAGAGAAAAGGTAATTTTATTTAATAAATAAAGGAGGAAGCAAAAATAAATTAACTGATGGCAAGGGGTCTAAAAGTTCCCCTTTCAAAAAAGTTTTCAGGTTGAATACAATGTAATTGTCTGAAAGACTTTTTTGAAAGGGGAACTTCTAGAACCGTTGTCGAAAATATGTTCGTTGTTCAGGCAATATTGGAAATCAGGATAAAATTATAAACTTCAGATTCATGCTGAAAAGTACCATTGTGTTGTTTTAAGACACAATCTTGTACATATCTAGTCTAAGAAGGATATCACGCTATAATTATTGTTGCCTATCAAAAGATACAAGTTATCATAATTTTTATCAACAGCAAAAATACCCAGAAAATTCAGATAAAAAATCCGACTTAGCAAACTAGCCTCCATATAGAAACATAGTGGAGAAACATAATAATAGAGAGATAGAGAGAGAGAGAGAGAGAGAGAGAGAGAGAGAGAGAGAGAGAGAGAGAGAGACTAAAGGGAGGGAGACAGACAGACAGACAGAAAGAGGCAGAGACAGAGATACAAAGAGATTGAAAGACAGACAGAGAGATCGAAAGACAGAGACATTTACAGAGAAAGACATAGACAGAGATCGAGAGAGACAGAGACATAGACAGGTTGATAGAGACAGAGACAGAGACAGGAGCAAAGACAGGGAGATAAAAAGACAGAGACAGACAGAGAGAGAGAGAGAGAGAGAGAGAGAGAGAGAGAGAGAGAGAAGAGAGAGAGGCTCAGATAGACAGACAGACAGACAGACAGATCGAAAGACAGAGAGAGACAGAGACAGGGACAGAGAGATCGAAAGACAGAGAGAGACAGAGACAGGGACAGAGAGATCGAAAGACAGAGAGAGACAGAGACAGGGACAGAGAGATCGAAAGACAGGCCCGGGAGGATAGAGATAGAGAAACGGGGATACTGAGGATAACTCAATAAAAATCAATCTAAAATGGGCAAATTCAATTGAAAAAAAAAACACCTATCTGATCCCGAGAAGTGGCACCGCAGGCCCTAGACACTGTTATGGGAGTGACGTATTGAGGGCAGGGTGTGTTAGCTCTCGACCAGCCAAGCTCATCAGAAAGAGAGCAAGGAAGGCAAGCATGGGCGTCTTCCTAGTTCCTAGACCCAGCTTTCTATGGGTCAGACTATCTTTTCCCTCTAAAAGGTGGAGAGGGATCCGCTCGGAGGTCGCTCTAATCTATTCAGAATTGACTCGCAATAAATCTAGCGCGAGCCGGATAACAACCCTGTGAAGGTTTTACTTTTTTCTAAAGGATTGGACGTAAGAAAATTGGGTAGTAAAGGGCACAGAAAAGGGATAATTTGATTTGTAAATCTTGTTACAGACTCCGACGAAACCGTAGGCGCTGGCTAGTTTACTGTATATCGGTTTTAAAAATATCAGTAAAAAGCAGTTGATATATGGTAACAAAAGTTAATTTAAATGGGAGACTTAAAATAAATTATTAAAAAAGGGATCAGATAGTTGGAAAGAAAGATAGTTAGAGATAGAGATAGATAGATAGATAGATAGATAGATAGATAGATAGATAGATAGATAGATAGATAGTAGATAGATAGATAGATAGATAGATAGATAGATAGATAAATAGATGACACGACACAGATGTATAGAAATAGACGCTTGGTTTATATTCAGACACACAGATAGACAGATATAGACAGGAGACAAGTTTGGTAAAATCACAGATAGCCAAAATGGGCGTATAAATATTTCAACGAATCAATCGTAAAAAACATAATAAATAACTAACCATCCAATGACAAATTTCATTTTACGTCTCGAGGAGGGTGATTCCGTAATAGTAAGAGAGTCGTTTGTACATTGCTGTATGTGTGTGAGAAAGGGCTTCAGTTAAAGACATTTGCCCGATAATGTGGATACATATACGACAAGAAAACAGCACTATTTGCATAACTAATAGAGCAAATCCGACTTAGAACAAAGATCATTGTCTTACATATGTATACGTATGCTATCTTCATTAATTATATATTATGTGCCTCAAAAGTGGGTGAGTAAAAGCCTGGGTTTAAAATGATGATATTAATTTCCTTCAAACCATTGTTTTAGAACCTCCTGGTGTGTGTAATCTTTTATTGAATGTTCCTCTTGTCGTGCACTAGGATATAAACGGATATGACTAGGATCGGTCTTGCACCTCTAAACGATTGATTGCGATCGCTGGAAGATGCTGTGAGAACAAGCTATCGTACCAACTTTACGTAAACGATCTGGCATGTTGCGTGATGCACCCTGGGGCACATAATTATGGAGACCTGTCTGCTTCCCCATCACACCACAAGGATTATTTGCATTAGAAATTGAAACACGCGTCGAGGAAATAGAGTTTCTGTATCCACAAGTTTGGCCCAATTTCGAGAAATATCATTAGACTAAACGAAGGACTAGTTATGATGTCTACAACAAAGTTTTGTTTTTCGAAAAGGATCTTCATATTGGTCGTGCAGAATTCGTCTATCTATATTTCTCTCTCTCTCTCTCTCTCTCTCTCTCTCTCTCTCTCTCTCTCTCAGGGTTAAACATATCCTATTTTTACTATGAATTAAAAATATATATAAAGTATTGTTTGATTTTTATGGATGCTTAGAACCTGAAACTGTCTATCACTGCGAGAACCACTCTTCTCAGCACAAACCCTATGGTCAGAACATATAGAGCACCAGCGGTCTCACAACTACCAACACAATACTACATTTTATTACTGTAACGTTTATACATTTTTTAACACACCGATTGGGGAAAATAAGTCTGGCCTTCTCATCATAATTATCAGACGTTATATCTAAAGTCAAGAGATGTCAAATAAAAAAATGTAAAGAACTAAATGTGATGAAGCAAGAGGAAAAATGTAATAAGTCTAAACTTAATGTTGAAAAGCTGAATTATTCAGGTGCTACTCTCACACTCTGGAATTTTGTTATGAAATAAATCTAGTATGTTGCGTGATGGACCCTGCCCCTGGTGCACATGTAGGAGTCTAACTGCTTTGGCATCACACAATGTGCATAATTTGCATTAAAAATTTAATTAGAGCTTTGTACACACACGCTGTGGTTTATCTATGTCTTTAGAATAAGTGAAGCAACAATTATGATGTCATCATCAATAACTTGCCTAGCGTACACCGAGCGTCCTCATAACTATGAATAACGTATCATCAGTGTGTTGAGGGCAGTGCGCAGGTCCTATATCACCCTACAAGGATGTGATAGACAAAGTAACACTATGGGGGGCTCTTGCTCCATAATTATTATTAGAGACATGGTTATTGTAGATATCTTTTTCAATTTTCTTTCGAAAATGGTCTTTAGAAAAGTTTTCGTGCTGAGTGCTGCGATAAGTCACTGTAAATTAAACATTTGGTGTGTTCCGATTCGCATGGGGGCTGAAATACTTACTGAAAAAGGTTTAAACATACAATCATTCCCCTTGTCCCTCGCTTACTCGAAACGTAAACAGGCCTTTTGGGGGAAAACTTTCTAAAAATTATACGCAAGGGCCCAGACTTTTTTTTATTGGTTGTGTAGACGGGTTTAGTATGATCAGGTGGTTAGGCCTGTGTTTTTTTATTCCTCTCACGGGAAGCTGTATCAACGCAAAAAAAACAACTCAACTCAACACAAAACCTGAGGGCAGACCAGCTTAAAACGGAATTGCCTCGGGTGCCACACCCGCCGTTACATCACTTCCGTTTATCATCGGAACGGTTCTACATTTGTTTGAGCAACTTATGAGAGAGAAATAATTCACACCTTGCACCAGATTAGAAGTCATAATAAAAGTAGAAAGATGTGAAATAAAACAATGCAAAGAAGCAAATTGACAAAGCAGAAGCCAAATAAAATTAGTTAAAACTTAATGCTGAAAACCATTTTCAGAATCTACTGTAAACTCTAACACTTGAAAAAAAAAAAAAGATCCGTAGGGTCACAAAAAGTAAAAAAACAACAACATCGAATTTAATGGGAATAAAAAAAAAACATTTTTGAACGGGCGAAAATGCGATGTTGTGGTTGTTGTTTTTTTCCCTTCATGGTTGAGCCCTACCTAACTTAATATAACCTGAACCAATCACATTCCGTCCCTTTAAATCAAATAGAGAGCGTTGCATTATTTTGATCTAATCGCTTTAGTGTGTTTACATTGTATTTCTGTCCGTGCCCTAATCCTGGCGAGCTTGGATACAAACATTTTGCTGGGAGGCGATGGCGCTTGAAATGGCCGCTCCAGCAGATTTCAAGGGCGACGGTGTTTTTTCAAACGTTTCTTCGCAGTAATTGTAATTGAAGTCAACTCAATTTTTCAAAATGAAGTTTATAATTATAGGATATGGTTAGTACGAGGTGGTACTTTTATGGCTAGTCTTTCAATGCTTAATCGATTCGTATGATAAGAAGCAAAAATTGACAGTAAAAAGAAAAGATAAATTAATTATTGAAGCGACGGTATCTTGAAATATTGTGACAATACGGTGACATACTATGTTCTTGCGTTTCTATATTTTATATATTTTATTCAGGTAATTATTTTTATGTTTGAAAGAAGTGGCGATACAAAGACGAAAAAAAGTTTACAATTTGGGGAAAAGAAGCAACTGTATCTCTTAGTTTAAAAGAGTATCAGTTGAAACTAAGTTGCGCTCAGGTACAATCATTCAATCAATGAAATAATGACCCTCTGTACTTACATCGTACGTTGAAAATATGAAGCATTAGGCACATTCTAAATTTCTTGTCTCTAAAGAAGTATTTTCGATTTTAAGAAGGGGAAATGTGGAGGTATTGCCAATTTTTTTTCTGTCAAGAGTCCCCTGGTTCCATTCCCCTATCGGACTAACAGCCTTTTCCCGTATTGAATGGATGAGTGTCTGTGTAATGTGACTTCCAGGTCTTGCGTTCCCCACTCTGAAGTCTCAGTATTGTATAAAACCCTCAGTGAAGCCCTAAGGACGACACATTAAGAGAGAAGTTCGCTGTCTCCGCCCAAAGATAATCTTCAATAGATTTACCAGTGCACTGTCGTTAGCGGACAGTTATGGGTGGACCATTATAAATTTAGCATAATGTAGGTGTTTCTCTTTGTGTAACGACTTTAAGTTTCCCACAGGGTTCTCAAATGGGTATATAAGTACAATGTAAATCATTTTAATGTGTTCGTACTGAAATGTTATTGGTAGATTACGCGTCCAGTACAGCAAAACTAATATCTTTGGGTAAAAAGGATGTTATGGAAAATTTACTTTGTATAAAGGAAGTTTTGCTGGTATAGAAAATTCCATAACAAAAATAAAAGCAAAAAATTAGGAATTAGATAATAGTTGGCAGAGGATTTCAATGGCGTCGTGTAATCACCTCTCACAGTCACAAACTTATCCTTCATAAACGTTATGGTGATTAGCAGATCGTAGTTTTAAGCAAGGAAGAGAGCTCATTGACTGTTATCTAAAAACTTTAAGAAAATCTGAATTGGGCTTTTAAACTAGAAGTTTCAAAATCTGTCGTTCAAATGTTCAAAGCAAGCTGGACAATCTCCTAACGTTTTCCGACATTTATGACCAGTTCGATAGTTTAAGTTTGGCCAGGGAAGCATTTGTGCCATTTTGGTCTCAGCCTGACTGAAATGATAACCTCGTTTAATAAATTGATGCCAGGCTCGTTATAGTCATTTGGTACTATTACCGATTGGAAAATACTAAATTGTGTTAAGCTTAGCTAAAGTAAATAAAAATACCACTTTGTAGTTTGAGGGCCTTGTGAACGTTAAATTTAAACACCTGGCAAAAAATAAATTCAAGGCGGTGTCATTTTTAAGTTCTGTCTTGAAAGCAAAACAATGTTATTGTGGATTTCTATATTTCGAACTCTTTAAAATTCGTTGCTATCGTAAAGGTAATATTATTGTAATTTATATTGTTTGTAAGTGGAATCCAAGCAAAAACGTTTTCTCTTTTTGCAGTGCGTGATAACAATTTCTATTTGTATCAAGATAGAGTTTTGTTGTCTCCCAGTTAGAATTTCCAAAGTCCTTCCCTGTATACCAGTTATTGCTCTCGTGAAAAGAGGATTACCTTGAAGTATTGGGATTCGCTTCCATTTGAATTCACGTTTTGGACATTGTTTTACTTAAGTATGTTTTAATAAAAAATAATTCTCTGGCACACGCTTTTCTCACTTTGAAGTAAACAGCATTTATTTACTTCTTTGAATGAAGACTTTTTCGATATCGATTGACAACGACATGCAGTACACCTGTACTGAATATGACCTTTGTTCTCTATACCGATCCAAATGACTTTACCCTATATAATTTTGACTGTTCATCGATTCACGTATGCTGGTTTAGTTATGACTGTTTGTTGTAGATTCACTTCAAGTTGTATAATTAATTCTGGCTGTCCATCGTAGTATTGCAGGATTAAATAAGGTTGTCCACCATAGATTCAAATTCAGGTTGTTTATCATAGATTCAAATTTAGGTTGTTTATCATAGATTCATTCAATCGTTGGATTACGTCTCGTTAATTCTTATGGATCACTTTCGTTCTAGGATGAATTCAGGTTGTTTATAAAAGATTCACTCAAATCCAGGGAAAAAAACCCAACTATTGTTCTAGTGCTGCATCTACCCCCCAATCTTACCATGTCCAGGACCTGTGTGAGCGTGAGGCCCATCTGGATGACCACTGGGGAGGACGCGTTCCTCACGGGGCGCACGGACCGCTCGTAGCCGCGCATCACGTAGTCCAGCAGGCGCTGCTCGTCCGGGATAAACTCCAGGCCCGAGCGGTCCTTGGGCATGTGCGGCTTGTAGAAGTCGGCCTCCTGAGAGCCTGCCCGCTCCCGGCCCGACGCTGTGGCCGCTGCGCCAGGGATAAACATAAGATAAGATAAGATAAGATAAGATATGCCTTTGTTATCCTATAGAGAAGTTTTAACTTGGTCGTACATTTGATTCAATGCATAGTTTGTTAAAGAGAATATGAGACAAATAAATATTTTAGATGCACGTGTAACACTGTTGAAATTAAACAATGTCACTGTCATACATACGTAAACGTAATAACTATCACTATTTAGAAAAACATACCTCTTTATGCATACACAAGCATACACACGCCTAAACAAACACAAGCCCGCATTGGGGCTGGGCCAAACATGAAAAGTGGCTAAAGAATGTCTTGCTAGACTAATTTAGTTGCTTCTGGCTTTTGCTGTTAGTATAATTATTTAACTTGGATTGTTATTTTTTATTTTTGAAGTTTCCATGTTATAACATGTAATATTTTTGTACATGGAGCATGTGGGGGAAATTGCTTATTTTTAATGTTTTCATTTACATATTGGCTGCATGAGATTACCAGAGAATTCTGCTACTTCAAGCCTACATCAACTGGGATTATAAATTATTTGTAATGTTCAATTGTTGAAAGCATGTTATTATTCTGGTGTAAGATAATCTTCATTTGAAAAAAATGAGGAACAGTTCTTTCCTTCTTATGACAGTATACCTGAAACTTCTCGTGAGAAGAGGTTCGCTAAAAACAAAATTAACTTAGATGTTAAAAACTGAGAGAACGTGCGCTCACAATTATCTACCAGTGCGTATATGTACATTATGACAATTTAAATGTTAGAAAAATATTTCTTAATACCAAAAACAATCTTTCTATTTGTCCCTAGGTGGTGAAAAAGTAAAATAAATAAAGTTTTATGATTTTATGATTACGTTAAGGATCTTAGCTCAAAACACCATGTTTAAAAAAAAATCTGTATCCCAGTTAAAATTTCCGAGGTTCTCGGAAACACACTTGTAGTCTTTAATTGTAGAAAGATCAAAGAAATTATTATTTTTTTAACTTGAAGGTAATCTTGTTTAAATCTAAGCCATACACAAAATTCTTAAAGCTGTAAGACAAATCAAATAGTGTGCTTTTAAAAACAAAGCTGTTTTTCAAAATTAATTGCCATTTTAATTGTCACAAACGGACTGTTATTCTTCGCATATCTAGTATTGATGTATCATGTGGGACCTGAAGGAAAAACGCTTTATTGATTTCGGTATTTTTTTCTCCTAAAAAGTTCATTAGAGGCAGAATGTCTTCATTGTTCATAAAAATTGTTAGATTTTAGAAATTTTTTTTCCGGATATATCTGCTTTGATTTTGTGTTTATTTGTGCCTATTGTGTTTTTTCTTGTTTGGTTTGTTGTTTTTTGTTGCTATTATTAGTTCGGTTTTTTTGTTTGTTGTTTTATAGGGGGGTGGTTATTGTTGTGCCCCCCCCCCCCCTAAAATAAAAAAAATGAATTAATTTTAGAGAAAATTTCTGCCTTTGCTTAGCGTCTCCTATGTTCCACAGTGGAGCCGATCCAACGATATAAGTTGATTTACCTTAAAAACTGAAAACTGTGAATGCATCCGAAAGAGACTAGAAACTAGTAGAAAGGACAATGCAAGCATCTCAAACCGCTCTGTGCCGTGACCTGCAGGCTACAACCTCCTTTACCTGCTTTGAATAGACGGCTCTTTCTACCACCTCTTTTCCCATCTATTCTAGCGGTGTTTTTGCAAGACAAAGCACATTGTCTTGCTAGAATAAGTTACTGAGCTCTAGGTACACTCATGATTAATTTAGCCTGTTTTTCTTTACACGGCCAGTGAAGATGCCATTGACATTGATATAATGCGTCATTTACACGGGACTTTTCACCCCAGATGTCATTAATTAAAAACATGTTTTTGTATAGAGACCATTAGTGACTTAACGTAGCGTATTGTCTTTACAAACATTTTAAGTAAGCTATTGAGGTATATATCTGAATGTCAAAATTATTACATTTTCAAATGTTTAGATATGTTATCGTGTTAAAATTGGTAAAATCCAAAACCTAATATCATACTGCTTGGTTGATTATTTATTTCGAAATTGAGCCTCTTTGAATTTCTGAAACAGCAATAGACTTCTTAAGCAAACTATTTAAAACAGCTTCCAGCACAAAACAAAGATTTGCATTCTGTAGATGCGTGAATTCAGTAACCAGTTGTCTAATCTCCAGTGAAAAATGGAAAAAATACTGTTCCTTGTTAGTATCTAATTTTACAAAATCCAAAATACCTCAAGGATATCACAAATTCAGCAACTAAGGCTCCTTTTGAAAATCAAAGCTGTATTATTCATTCAAAGTGCTAAAGTTGTTAATCAAATGATAAACTCAAAGAATCATGAAACCACCACAACAAGAACAGCAGAGTTATTATGTAGACTTTAATGTGGTAAACCCCTAGCTGCAGCCAAGTTACTCCTCCACAGGGCATAATTCTCGTTATCGCGTCCACACTTTTGGCGTCAGGGTATGTGCAAGCGCAGTTAATTATGCGCGTCTCCTGCATAATGACAGTCTGTGCTGTGGTCAAAGCATACTTCATCATTTTCTTTGTTCGCTAGAGCTATGAAGTGATACAGTTATCTTATATTCCTTAACATGGAAACTTAATCTAGTTACACTTTTGACAATACTATAGCGTGTTCAGCTCAAGAGGATGAAAATCAACTTGAAATTACATTTGAATTACTGGTTTAAAAGATGGAGAGTTTTATCTTCTTGACTGATGCAATCTCAATACATAGAGCAGAGGGATTAAACATAATTAAATCTTATTGGTTTAGTTACAACCTAAAATAGGATTCCCAAAGATGCAAAATAAGTATCCTTTCTAGATCAACAGTAAAAAGACCGTACTTAGTAGTGTATTTGACCAAAGAATAACTTAGAGATACATTTCCACATATTAAATTCAAACTGGTATGTTTCATAGATAACAGGAGATAAAAATGAATTCCTCTAGGAATGTGAGGTTTCCTTGGCTTTGATAGGTATAAACATTTCTAAAATGAGATGAAATTGTATTGCCATTGTAAAGTTTTAAGGGGTGAAATCATGTCCTACCCGCGGTCTAGTTATAAATCCCAAATGCACGTATAACAAATAAAATAAAATATTATGAAATCAGGTTTTTATCTCTTGAACAAGTTATTAAGAATTATTTTTTAACATGACAATATGGGTATAGGCGGTTTTACATGACTTCTTAATTATTACAATTGAGTCTAATATTTACCACCTTATTAGAAAGTGTTGAAAACCTGTATAAAAAAACGCATGATCAAAATTGGACACAAAAATATTTAGAGCTGCTTTGTTTGGGATCGCCAATCAGTGTTTGAAGTTCTAAGAACATACTCACTTGGCGCTTAGTCCGCCATCAATAAGGAATGTAACTGACAATGTTTTGCTCAGCATATCTATTGTCCGCTATTTAATAAAAAAAAAACCCTTTAAGATGTAACAACATTTAATGAAAATCATGTACTCACTTTTCGATGTCTGTGCCAGTAGTGCCAACAGTGCAGTCAGTTTTGTTGACAGCATCATTAAAAGGGTTGTTATTTGCATATCTAGCACATACAATCACAATAAATCACAATTTCAAAGCCCCCAAAAATACACAGACTATTTTACTTTAGTCCAAAATCTTTGTTTCTCAAAGGTCATTTGGTTTTTAAATCATACGCATCTGTGAAATAGTGTACTCAGAAATATATTTTTCATGGCACTTGTAATTAAGTCAGCTAAAGATTAAACAAATGATTTTTGTCCAACTGAATATTGTTCTATGTTGACAAACACAACACACTGAAATACTAATAAGTAGTTAAAACATGTTTTACACTCAATGATCTAATTCATACCAAGTTACATCGTGCAAAAAAAAAAATCCTGTATTTCTAACTCCACCCCAAAAATCACTTTGTGCCAGTGTAAAGTGGCGAGTGTCCA
The DNA here is from genome assembly GCA_003991915.1 of Elysia chlorotica. Taxonomy (NCBI): domain Eukaryota; kingdom Metazoa; phylum Mollusca; class Gastropoda; family Plakobranchidae; genus Elysia; species Elysia chlorotica. The sequence goes on from RQTK01000317.1 coordinate 465,752, forward strand.
TCTGTGACTGTGATAATGATTATGTAAGGAGGCCAGATCTAGGTCCGATTGCGGAATGTCCCTGGCTAGAAGTTCCTAACGAGTCTCCTTCATGGCCAGTAGAGGGAGTAGCCGCTCCTCATCATCAGCTAACAATAACCATCAAATTATTGCGGGGAAAGTCTTTGTAAGGGCACACGTTTCTTTTTCCTCTTTTGATCATTTCATATCTTTTCTTAATAGAAATGGTGGCTCAACACAGACGAGTACCATTGCTTGCCATTTAAGGATATTCGGAGCAAAATCTCCAGCTCTTTAACTCGAGTTGGCAATAAATTGGGGCCAATATCGTAAAGGGAGAGAAAAGAGAAGAGAGATAGAAAGAGAGAGAGAGTGAGAGAGAGAGAGAGAGAGAGAGAGAGATAGAGAGAGACAGACAGACAGACAACAATCTCAAACTAAAAAACGGCTGAAATATTGGAGAGGGAAGGGAAAACGTACAACCTTATTTCTAAAATGACTAACAGGTATGCCAAAATTTAGTTTGACAAAATCCATATAATTTTTTTTTCTTCAGAAAGATCCTTAGTAAAAGTAAGTTAACAAAAGGAAAAAAAATCGGGACCGGATCTACAGCTCTATATAGGGCTAATATCTTGTGTGACTTATACCTTCTTTGAAGTCCTCATCATACCCATTGAGTTATAGATTTTACATTTATTTAGTTATGAAAACCTCTTAAGTGACACGCAAAGTAAAATCGATCGATCGGAAACAGCCCAAATATCTACATACAGTGACTCATTGATTTAGAAGACTCTATAAAACAGTGTTTATTGATGGGTGAAATTAGCTTTACCGGCTTACAAGTCAGGATAACTTCTTTATTGTAAAAGTATTACAGCATGTTATAATTATAAACAAATAAAAAAGAATAAAATAGAAATGTAAGAAATACACGAAGCTGAAAATTCCAAACCAAGCGCTGAAAACTATGGCGTGTTGAATACAAAAAAGAGTGGTGTTTAATTCAATGACTTTTACTTTCATAAGGAAAAAAAATCTGAGTAAGGCATATATGGTAAGTTAAAATCAGCTGACATTATTTACAAATGTTTATACAAATTATTTAACGCATGGGTTTGGGGAGGAAAAACATTTATGACGAAATGTGCGCAATGGCAATCACGTGACTTATTGCGTCAAAACTTTTCATGATGAACTTTTTGTTAAAACCCCGTTTTAACTTGAAATTCCTTTCTAAGCTCCTTGGTCGATAACTTCTCGCGCCGTGTCTGAGTAAGAGGATCTCGTTGGATCAAGAAGAAGGAAAAAATCAAGAAGTTGAGAATTAAGATATTTTTTAACCTACTATCCCAAAAAATCCAATTATTGCAAAAACTGCTTTACAGCTCATTATTTTTAGACCTACACATATATATTATTAAGTAGGTAAGTTTTGTAAGCATTGCGTATTACATTAGTGTTATACTTATGATGTTGCAACAAATGGAATTGTTGTATGCCACCGTTAATGCAACTTGTAGTATATTCATAAAAGTTTGTAGAGGGTCTAGGGCGCTTTTGATATCAAGTCAGTCATGTTAATGAGCCAAAAACCAAAGCCTTAAAAGTTCGAGCTAGATGTTGCAAAGCAAAGACAAAAATGAATTAAACTAAAAGAAGTTGCGTTTGAGTGCCAGACGGGTTGATGTACGTACTTCTACAGGTTATATAATTAATTTTTTTTTTTTAGTTTAAAATGTCTGCTTTGAGTAATAGCATTCACACGACTTACAAAAAAAGATATCTCAAATTTTTTAATTTTATCATCGGTTTTCTATTGATGTTTTCTTGGGATACGAAAAAAGTCACAGTGTAAGAAATGTTGTAAATTAGAAGATTCAACTTCACAAAAATAATAAATACTCTTTTTTCAATCACAAAAAAGCCACCGGTCCAATTTAAACCAGAAATGCTTCCTTCTATAACTAAAAAAGAAATACAACTATTATTTAGGAAATGGGTTAATCACTAACTTGGAGAAAACTCTAGGTTTGTGACTTAGTGTTGAAATAATGCCCTGCAATTTTTATTTCCGTGCAAAGATTTTCACGAAAGCAGTATTTCTCTGAATATGGAGAGAATGGGATAAAATCAATAAAAACAAAAACAAAAGAAGCAACAGCAAGAGTAGTAGTAGTAGTAGTAGTAGTAGTAGTAGTAGTAGTAGTAGTAGTAGTAGTAGTAGTAGTAGTAGTAGTAGTAGTAGTAGTAGTAGTAGTAGTAGTAGTAGTAGTAGTAGTAGTAGTAATAGTAGTAGTTGTCGTTATTGTAGCAGCAATAGTGTTGGCAAGAGGATAATGGGGAGAAGAGCATTACATCATTATAAAGGTCTTGTTTTATTGATGCAATGGTCATTTAATGTTAGTTACCATAGATATATAAATAGCATTTTATAGATCTATGTTAGTTACTCATTGTGTTATGAGATTGTCCACTCGATGATGGTTTTGTTTCGCGTATTTTTGAAGTTAAAAGAACATTTTAGATATAACAAAATATTTAATTAACTTTTTTTCCTCTTACTTTTTTCCAAATTTGTCAAACTTAGAACTTATAACTTTAAAATATAATCATCACTTCTTCTAGCACAGTTCCTTGTTGTTCTGCTAAAAACAGTCTTTGTAGATAAAGAACATTATCCGATAGATCCCATAACTGTTGAAAAGCACACACGATGTTCCCAGACCTGGCTGATATCGGAGTGGTGCACGGAGTCTGGCTGCCTCGGTCCGGCCCTTTGATGTGACCAGGGCTTGTGCCTCGCTCTCAGTTGTGGGAGGGTACGTGTCGATACGCGGATCGAACTGCTCTCTCTCTCTCGCTTTCTGTCTATCTGTCTGTCTGTCTGTCTCTCTATCTGTCTGTCTGTCTCTCTCTCTCTCTCTCTCTCTCTCTCTCTCTCTCTCTCTCTCTCTCTTTCTCTCTCTTTCTCTTTCTCTCTCTATCTCTCGTTCTCTCTCTTCCTTTCCTTTTTCCCCTTCTGGTCTCTATAATCTTTCTAGGATAATATTTTCCCTCTAAACGTGCCTCCTATTTACCTCTAGCTCTCTATATTTCCTTCTCTCTTTACCCACTTTCTCCTTCTCTTTCCCTCTTTATCTCTCTATCTCACACTCATTATTTACTGCGAGTCCATGTTGCAAAATAGAGTATGTTTATCTTAATCTTCCTTCTATTTTATAACTTTTCTTCATTTTTTGTAAAACTTTTATTCGATACCTTTTCAATCAAGCTGACGTATCTCAATGGCTCTTCAGCACAAACTCTCCAACTCTCGTTCTTCTTTACTTGACCTTGCATAAACTCATTTATAATAATTGTTACTTTTATCATTCTATCCCCAACAATATCTTGTTTTCGACTTTTTGATCTTTTTCTCTTACTCTTATTATGCCAATCTGAATCTTTTTTCGCCTCTTTCTATATCTGTTTTTCCTTCTCCCCGTTGTCTTCCACAGTTATACAGTTAGCTTTCGACATGTTTTAACTCCTTACATTTTTATCGTAGGTAAGTCAATGCAAAACTACCCAAATCTACCGGTTGGAATTAATTAGAAGATAAATAAATGAACAAATAAATAAATAAATTTTTAGAAAAATGAAAAATGTCTCTATTATTATAGTATTATAACTTATTTAAAACGCACAACGTTCCCTTTCTACTTGACTAGTTAAAACGCTCCAATACTGTTAGTATCAGACAAGTAAAATATGGTTTCATTTTTTTAAGCTGCAGCTGAACTGAAACCAACTAAAAACAAAGAAGAAAAGAAACAATTGGCTCTCGCTGATTAATGTTTTATGACGGCGATATAAAAAATAACAAAGGCACAGAATTTGTAACTAGGCTTACATAAAGTAGTCCAAGGAACAGTTTCGTCTCGCATAAAGGAAAAAACGGCCTTGTGTTGTATTATTTAGCTCAATTTACATTTATTCTGTTCTTCGATGCATTTTTCAGAAAGATCACATACCGACAATACAAAATAATTGAAATCCAAACAAAGACTATTAACCTCTATGAAATAGCTATTCAGACTTCATTGAAAATGCATCAGCACAGGCAGCTTCGCAATGGAGACCTTTATTTCTTTATCCAATTGAATATCGTCACAGCAGTTAATTCTCCCTTTCATACTTTCCCGATAATCGTAAGCAGAAAAAGAAAGAGGCAGAAAACTAACTAGACATGTGAAAACTAGATTAGGCTTTCCGTTTGAGCTGTTACTCATGTGACGCGAAAAGTGTATAGTTATTCCTGGATGCATTTTATATATTTCATAAATTATGTCTGCACAAGTGACCTCTTCCTTAGTTTAACTGCTATACACTATTAGTAAACACAATTTTATGAGTTGGCTTTGAAGCCTAAACCCTTATAACTTGCTTTGTTATGAAGTATGGCTCTTTTTTTTAAAACCCGTGTTCGCATGAAACGCCATGTGCAGCAAGCCTTGCGATTTCCATTGCATGATAGAATGCCATTTTGCCTTTCGGGTTTGGTGAGAATGTATTATATTATACTCCGACATGAAGCGTAGACGTCTCTCTGGGACTTGGCTTCATATAATGCACAAATGTTTTATGTTTTTCAGCAGAAATTCTGACTTCTCTATACAGGCAGAACTTTTCAATTGTGTTCTTTTTCTCATTATATCTAATTATAAATCTATGTGGGACTTTTTTAAACGTTGATCCGTCTCTGCCTGTCTAACTGTCTGTCTGTCTGTTTGTCTGTCTGTCTGTCTCTCTGTCTCTGTCTCTGCCTCTCTCTCTCTTCGTTCTTTCTGTGTTATTTTTCTGTCACACATTGCCTTTATTTATAAAACCTGAAATGGATGTATAGTGCTCACTGTAAACTTTGCGCATATTTTATTGCCTTATTAGACATTGGTCTAAGCATGTGTAGAGGAAGGAATTGAAAAGTTTGGTTACAACGAAATAACATTATTTTTTCCATTCATTACAATTAGTGATAAATATAAATAAAGGGGAGAGAGAGAGAGAGAGAGAGAGAGAGAGAGAGAGAGATAGAGAGAGAGGGGGGGCAGAGAGGGAAAAGAGAGAGAAGATGGGGAATATAAACAATTACTTGTACATACATTATTTTATTAATATAACATGGATAACATTTCAAAGGCAGAAAGACAGTACGAATATTTAACTTTTTAAGGAGGAGAAGATTTAAGAAAAAAACATTTTAATCTCTCATTTAAACAAAGTTTGGGTCAGTCTTCAAGAACAGAGAAGGAAATAACTGACTGCCCTGGCCTTGCACTGTCTGCCATAGTTCCTGCTGAATAGGACAAACTCCCTGGTTCTTCAAAAAATCGACCAATTTTATATCGATCAAGTAATCATTACAGGTTAGTGGCGACAGTTTTCTTTGTAACCCGACGTCTAGATTTTATGTTTAGATGACAGTTAATTTTTTCTCCAGCAGTAAATATCTCAGTTCATGATAGGGGCACGTCTTAAGCTGCCGACAGAATGACGCGTCTCCAAGTTTGAGAATATTTGCATACGAAGCGACACAGTTTGGGTAGTTACACTATTTCTCTATTTCTAAGTCTGTTTAGACTTCAAATCCCAACACTCCTCAAAGTTTCGTTCTGTCCATGGTTGGTAATGTGTTGCATTTAAATAACAATTACAGATTCGTTTTAAAATTTCACAACTTTTACAAGAGCTTTTCGTTAAAAATATTCCTTTTTTTTTCAAAAGACTGGTTCAATATTTTGGTAAATTTCAACAGGATTAGACACCATTAGTGACTCAAAGAGAATGTTGTGTGAGTTCCATGTTTGACTTCCAGTACCATTTACTGCAAACCAGATGGTGGTGGTAAATTCTGGTATATTTATTGGTTGTTTGACTATTTAAAGACGGCTAGTCTTTACAGAAAGATGTTTTTTCAACATTTGAAAATCTTCTTAAATATTTATTCATGTGTGCTCTTCTAAACATTGATAAATGAACAACACAGTCGCTACTTTTTGTGAGTTCTTTTTGGTACGGTAGGTATTCTGTTGTAAAAGAACTGAAATATTGCATTTAAAATGGTTCTTTTAAATTGACGCCATTTTAAATACATAACATTTTTACTTCTTGGGCTAGCTCGCTTTCTCCATGGAGTTTTTGAAAAGGGTAATTTTTTTTCTTTAGATTAAATGAAAGCGTACGACTCAAAATATACATAATTATGCCAACCATCCGCATATCTTCACTGTTCGGTTTGTTTCCGATGATTCACCCTTAGCTTTGAATATTTCTGTTTCACTTTTCATACTCATTTGAAGAAATCCCTCACGCATCCGAATACGAAACATTCAGGTAGTTAGCACGAGTTGTTGATAGCATAAATATGGGTTTGCTATGAAGGGTGCTTGATCACTAAATGTAAATTATATCTGAAAAGCGTTTAGTTGACAAGTAAACAAGCCTGTCTTGCGTGTGAGACCGCTAAAGATTACCTTGTGGTCTCATCGTTCATAAGGAGATAATCGGTATCCAAACCAAACGGTTTATGCGTCTTAACATTCGTGAGCGGTGAGCCGTTTAAACCATGTAGCTTATTCCACATAATACTTCGCCCTCCTTTCTCTCCCTCTCCCTCCCCTCTCTCTCTCTCTCTCTCTCTCTCTCTCTCTCTCTCTCTCTCTCTCTCTCTCTCTCTCTCTCTCTCTCTCTCTCTCTCCTTTTTTCTCCATGTATCTCATTATTTTTACACATGTCCTTGTACCTTACTTTGATTTGTCTTTCTTTCTTTCTATTTCAATTTATTTGATTATCTATCTTAGTTTCTTACTCTTCAACTATCACTACTAACCGTGTCACTTCACCCCTCTCCCTTTTCTCTTGGTCTGTCTCTCTCTCTCTCTCTCTCTCTCTCTCTCTCTCTCTCTATCTATCTATCTATCTATCTATCTATCTATCTATCTATCTATCTATCTATCTCTATCTATCTATCTATCTCTATCTATCTATCTATCTATCTATCTATCTATCTATCTATCTATCTATCTATCTATCTATCTCGATCTATCTCTATTTTTCTCTACTGTTCTGTTGTTTTCCTTCTTTTTAATATGTCTTTAAACTTATTTTAGTGTATAGGCTGCTTTGGTGGAAAAGGTTTTATCAGATAATCTATTTTACAGAACATATCCAATGATTTCGGGGTAAACCTGTTTTTAAGGCTGTTGTTTTTTCTTCTTTCTTCTCTGCACCTCTTCTTTCTTCATTATCCATCATCTTCTCTCAACGATCTCTCTGGCTCTATGATGCTCTCCTTATGCAGCACCCAAATTTTTGTCTCTTGATTCAACATCATGTTTCAATATCTTCAGATTTCATTAAAATTCCGTCAAGATTCTTTCTTTTCCGTTTAATATTTTCAATTTTCTAAGAGAATTGAATGCATCCTTAGTTTCCATCATTGTTACCTTGTCCATTTCTCTCCACTGCCCAAGCTCATAATGATATATCTTATATCTGGCTATTAATATATCAAAAACAGGAATATTTCACTTTAGCTTCCCATCAGTCTCTTCTGTTCGTAATTATTTCTAGTGTGAATACTTTCTCGCTTGTTTTGAACTTCATATTTTTCCTATTCATTCATAATGTCTCTTTTCTCCTCCAACCTCTTTTACCTTTCTCTCTCTATCTCTTTCTCTCTCATTTTATCGCTCTTTGCCTTTATTTCTCCCTATATATATATATATATATCTTCCTGTCTCTCCTTCTCTTTTTCTCTAATTCCACTACCCCTTCAACTTGTGTGATCGTTCTTCGAGCCTATCATGCCACAGAATGATTAACTGCTTGCCATCACAAACAATTGGCAGCCTTGCCTCCGTGAAACATTAAGATCGTCCAACGCTATTAAATCTATGAGAAACCAACGCACTTGTCCCTTTCGAGTTAGCCTCACGGTCTCATAGCAACTTCTATTCCCACTGTGGAGAAAGTTGACTGATTAGCGTCTTCAACATCAACAGACACGTTGCTATTCTGACTGTTCTCTTAATATTCGTATTCCTAATACTTGACATGACGTTGTTTTCATTACAAGTTGTGAGTGTACGACTGTCTCAGATTGGTTGAAAAAAATCAACCGAACTAACCTTATATTTTTTATCAGATGAAGGTCCATCCTAACACGTGTATTAACATTATCCTATTAACCTCTGAATAGGACATTTGCAATTGCACACCGCTCGATCGCTGAATAAAGTTAATTCTTAGTCCATAGTAAGTACATATATCCAAAATAAATTTATATCAGTCGAGTAATCATTTTGGCATCGAAACAGTACCATCTATTTACAATCTAAATGTTATATCAATATTTAAATTCAGAAAACAAAGAAACATTTTTCACTAACTTTTAGGTTCAATTCTAAAACGTTTGAAAATAACTGACTCTAGATTTCTATAATACACGCAGTCAAAAAACCCACTTGTGTTTATTGAAAATAATCAAAGGGAAATAACTACTTATCATTGAATAACTTAAATGAAATAATTTAAAAAAAAACCTGCGAAAGAGTAGGAGAAGCGGCGTTAATCCAGTGTATATTAGATAAAATAATGTAAGCGATGCTGGCATTAAAAAAACGTTCTGCCCTTAAAAATCATCAGAGAGAGAGAGAGAGAGAGATGCCCTTTTGGAACATAAGAGGAATGTTAAGTGTGGATTGTAATTACAGATTTAGGTTGCTATTCTCAATCGTCTTAGAAAAACAACAAGTTTTAAAACTGGGAACTTACCGGTTTAGCTCCATTGATGCACTCATGAGGAGAAGGGGAGTTAACACGACTGTTGAAAAAGATCGGAACTTGTCGTCTGCAGCTATATGCTTTACATTTCTTGATATTTATTCCACAGAGTGTTAGACTTTTATAACCAAATTTTTTGCATCATTTTTCACGTGAACACGGTATCAGGCATCAGGGTTTTTCTCTGTGTACATGCGTGTTGGTCATACGAAAGGCACCGTTTTTCCTTATTGCAAGTGGTTCTACATCAAGGATCAATGAGCTTATTTTCAAACAGCTGGATATGCTTTCTGCTTTCTTATAGGAGTCAATATGTGATATTGTACAGAGTATATCCCTATCAGGACTGTCTCAGTTTTGTTTCGCTGCTGACCCTTGCATGATTCCCTATCCAAGGAGACAATCTCTCATATTCCTCAGACGTCACAGAAGTCCAATAGTAGGTGTGAGCTCTAACCAATAAAACTATTAAATAGTACATGTTATGACCAATGGGATCCTTTTACACCAACAGGGCTGCCTTACGTTTAATACTAGAGACAAATGAGGAAAAAGTACTTTTTGTCTCTCGTATCCAATTTGTGTTTGTGCTTAGTATAGATTTATATTTTCGGGATTCCAAATCCGAATTAGGTGAATCTTTCTTGGGGCGTTCATTTTTTTGCCGTGGTAAGATATACATTATAAATGCTTTTAGTGCAGACACAGGAAAAAAAAAGAATTAAGCCGCTTAAGCTTGAAAAAAAAATCGATCAATGTCACATCTGTCTGTGCAGCACAAAGACTATCTACTGAGTACTTTCTATGGGAATCTAACCGTGACTTTCATAGCATAGTGCTCCAATTCATTCAGGATTTAGCTCCACTAAGGTTGTTGACCTGCCTGCTTAATCCCCTAACCGCAATCAATTCCTCGCATCGCTTGTCATCAATTTTCACGCTACTTTTGACAAAATAATGATAGCCAAGTTATTTGCATCGGGCCTGTCTTTCGTCAAGTACTCAAATTACGTGGTCAATTATTTTAACTTAAAAAAAAAAGATTTCTTGCCTCAGCATTCAACACATTTTATGAAAGATCGTTTATGATTTTTTTACTTAAAAAAATATGTTGAAAAAAAAAAACGAATAAAAATTAAAATGTTCAAAAACAATATGCTGTCGATACAGCTGAGATGATAACTAATTTCGTCTTGACAAAGTAAATTATAAATAAAAATCAACAAAATATCACCCTTTGTAATACAGTTTATTGTTAAAAACTTTCATGGCACATATTTATTACTTTTTAGCCTCATTTAAAATTAATAATTTCACAAAAATCTCAAAAGCAGAAATTACTTAACATTATCCAAATTAAGTTATGTATTCAATGCTTTCATCTCATTTTGTCTTGATATACCCCACCCCCATTTCACGTTTATATATTTTGTATCTCTCCCAATTGAATGCTGTAAATATTTGTATATTTATTATATAACAATGTACGTATAAAGTGTATCAAATGGCATTCTTAATACCGTTAAAATGACACGATGGTAATTGCTATCGGTAAACAGTGTAAAAGTGGAAATTAATGAGAATCAATAATTATTACGTTCAAGCTAACCACTGCAGATCTTATAAAGCTAGAATGGGAAGTCCATTATGTACAAGGTTAAACATCGTCATATTTAAACAAGGTTCTGGACCACAACGAAAGTAACAGAATGTCAAACAGCAGGTACATTTAGCGGATACAACACTGCAAACATTGCCATTTGCAGAATCAATAAAAATGAAACGATACATAAAATGAAAACAATACAATTATTAAGAACATATGGAAAGCACATTATAAAAATGATGCCTAATGTCATTAAGTGAGTATTATATAACCATATTAAATATTTTGTACTCGTTCGAAAATTTACCCTCTCCACTTGCTACAATGATATAATCAAAACCTCTGGTTGTAATATATTATTTTGAGTTTATTTATGTTAGTCGGTTGAAAAGGGACTCGACCTATTCGCATTATATCTCTTTAAATGCGATATACAGGGTATATACATTGCTCTGTTAAAGGTGTTTCTCTATCTATCAGCTCTAAAATATACCGGAATGAGGAACAGGACAGTGAAAATGGAGCATGTGAGGAGCACAAGGTATACCACAAACAGAAACTTATCCACGACTTCTGCGACGTAAAACCAGCGCCTCTTCATAAGAAAGCCTGCCGCCTCCTGCTCCTCACTGCTAAGTTCTTGGTTTGCTCCCTTCAGGGCGCGATCATACATCGGCCAGAAGGTGGAAGCCGCAGCGGCTGATGTACCGGAGGACGCTCGCTCCGAGTTGGTTGCCTGGCGCCGACGCCGTATACCAAGCTCTTTCTCTGTATGTCCTTCAAACTGGTTTGGTTCGGGTAGCGCATCGTGCGGAGGTACTGCGAGATATTCAAGTCTACAACTTGTCTCCTCAGAGTCAGCCTGCGCAATTCTGCGAGAGTCATAGTCTTTTCTCGTTTTCCTTCCTCCGTGATTGACGTCTTTTCCACCATCAGGCATATACCGATCATACTGAGGCGTGTTTTTCTGAGTGGCATCATCCTTCGCACCATCCGCTGATCTCTCAGAGTTTGGTAACGGATCGCCACACACGTTGACAGGCAGTGTGCCAGAGGAACCTCTAGGAAGAGCGCCGTGATTGGTTTCTTTGCGCTCACTGGTCTTGCCTCCCTCTGCTTGTGGCTTGGCCGGGCCCCCTGACGACAGACTAGCCCCTTTTGACGGCGGCCCAGAGGTAGGGCGTGCAGACCACCCTGCCCAGGACATGGTGGCACAGCGCAAACAGCCACCGAGGCACGTCCGGGCAGGGCGAGTCGTCCCCCAGCTTCTTGATGTTCATCACTATGGTGGCCATGATGAGAGACACGCAGTTGAAGGTCATCACGAGCAGCATGAACACGCCTGGAGAGAGCGACCAATGGAAAAACTATTCTTTGTTTTGTTGTTTATTATAAATGTATGAGTGAATCGTTATTTAACGCTGTCACACAGGATAGGTAGAGCAAAAATAGTTTGCTCTAAATGTAAGAACTAAGGCGATTGGGCTGTGTGGAAGTTGTTGGGGTTATATGGCTCTTTGAGTGGTAAGTCAAATGTTATAATAAAAAATCTAAGAGTATAAATTAGTCAATATACTGCTAGATTGGTCATGGCAAAACAAATCGCATAGACAAAGTTTGCAAATTCGTCAGCATGGATGTCAGATAAAATCATTGAATGACTGCAAATACATCTAACCATAAGATAAAAAATGGAAAAAAATATATTAATCTTCAGATTATTTCCATTTCACTTGGATAACTGAGAAAAGAAATTGAATTTTTAATTTGGAACACAATCAGCGTTCTCGCTAATAATATTTTTGGAAAATATTAACACACTTTCATTAAATCTTGGATAGTAAAAGAAAAAGTCCCTGAATATAAGACGTATAATGATATATTAATATTAGCCTCGTCACATATTAATCGCTGTTACTTAGTAGTGCTACTCCTTTATTCTATTTCAATTTCAATTCAATTTCAATTTCAATGTTTATTCAGTCAATATATATATTAAGAACATACATATCGAAAATTATTTTGTCAAGCACAGGCTTTGCAAGATGAATACATATAAACAGTTATACAAATATGCTGTACGTTTCAAAAGTCGTTTTATTTCAACAATTACTTACCGTTTTTAAGTGATATACCAATAAGATCGTGTCTAACAGGAAAAAAGGACAACAAACCAAACTTACCCAGAATGGGTGTCGAGTTAGTGTCCGGTACATTGTCTGCAATCCGAAGTTGTAGTACGTATAGAGTAAGGAAAACAGTCAGGCCTGGGGAAAAGGAAGAAAAAAGTCATGTTTATTTTAATTTCTCCTTTTTTGAGAAGCTGGGTGTTAAAATGTCAAGTGGTTTACTCTAAGTTGTTGCTTTTTGCATAAAACTGGCGAGTTCAGTCAGATTGGTAAGCACTTCCTAGTGACGATGTATGGAAGATACTATTATATCGTTAATATAATATCGTGTGGTAATAATCTTTGTTATGAATATCTAGATTAAAGCAACAGGTGTAGAAACAAGTTGTAAACAAAGAAAGAAAACTGTATACGTGCAAATTCACGATTTAAGTTAATCGATTTATTGATAGAGAGGTGAAATAATCTTTTGTCTTTTGAATTTTTTAAAGGCAATGAATAATTTCATGTACAAATGCAAGTGCCTGAGGGGTGGGGTACTTGAAAGTCTAGTCACACTCATCTAGACAGGGATGTTTCTACCAGCTTGCAGCATACATCAATTTCTCACACTTCAAGCACATACCTATGTTCATCTTCTCGCCTCTGTCACAGGGCAGCAGGAAGGACGCCAGCGTCATCACACACAGCATGATGGTGGGGGCGATCACGATGTAGTCGTAGTAGAGCGACTTGCGCCGGAGATTCACCTTCAGCCCGACCATCGGGTGCCGGCCGTTGCCAGGGCAACAGGAGCTGTCCAGCACCCCGCGGTGAAGGCTCACGTTCTCTAGATCGTACCTGAGCACAGATAAGGTTTCCATCAATAATAGTACCTCTGTGTCACAGTCTCTGTCTGTGTGTCTGTCTTGTGTCAATCTCTGTATCTCTGTCTATATATCAAGCTCTCATTGTCTCTCTCTCTCTCTCTCTCTCTCTCTCTCTCTCTCTCTCTCATGTCTCTCATTCTTTCCCTGTCTCCATCTTTCTTCCCCTCGTTCTGTCACTCTTTCTAACTGTCTGCCTGTCTGCCTGTCTCTCTCTCTATTCTTTTTTCTTCTCTGAATCTCTCTCTCTCTCTCTCTCTCTCTCTCTCTCTCTATCTCTCTCTCTCCATATTTCTCTTCCTTTCTATTTTCCTCAACACAACCACCCTGTCTTGAGGCACACAATTTTATGTAAACTTAAGACCACCAACCACTGTCAAAGCGAATATTAATTTGAATTTTTTGCAAAGCCAGACCGTCCAGCTTCTTTAGACAAATAAGGGAGCAGATTTGAGGTATGCTACTTTCTACAATTATTTATCGTGAAATCTTTCTTTTCCGGCACTTTAATCACCGAGAATTGTCATTATCAAGTCTGGACCCACTCACTCGCTGTTCATGACATAGTGCTCCAGGTCAGGTTTGTCGGAGTCAATCTGAATGTCAACCTGGTCAATGTCGTAGATCCAGGAGCCAAACTTGATCTCGCACGACTGTCTGTCGTAAGGAAAGTAGGTCACGTCCACTGCGCAGGCGCTGGCCACCATCAGAGGAACCATCCACTTGACGTTGCCGTCAAAGCGTATGGCCACTTTGCTTCCGTTTATGTTGACGAAACCATTCATGTTGGGTCCAGCGCTGGAAGTTAAAGAAAAACAATACTTTTACAACTATTGACATAACATATTACTTTTTTAGCATTTTAAAAAGGTGATCGACCATTTTACAATTCAGTGATATTATTTTCACTGTTGCCTATATATGGGAGATTAATGTTGCGTTGCCTCACGTGTTGAAGATGAAGATGTCTGGCAGCCAGATGCTGGAGGACGGTATCATCAAGGCGGTCTGGCCGTCATATTCGCTCGGCGACCAGGTAAGCATCTCGTCATACCATTCCTGGAGTGAGGGGTACAAATCGATACTGTTTACATATTGCGTTGAAAAAAAGATAGTAATTTACTTGAAAAAACAATGACATACGTAGTACAGCAAAGTTAACTTTATCGCCTTACTTCATGCTTTTACTTGACTAGTTTTTTACGGCAGAATTGCATTTCGGCTATTGACGATATTACCATAAACTTTGTAGGCCACTTAGTATGATTGTCCTTGTAGGGTGCCATAATAAACTTGTGCATAAAAAGCAAAAACATTCTTACTTAAGTAATTATTTTTCCTGAATAATATATGCAAACTATTACGGTATTTACAAGTAGCCTACAAGAAACCCTTAGTTGAATTTTTGTTTTTATACTTTGCCAGCATTATACAAAGAACCGATGAAAACTTCTGATTAAGATAGTTTGGAAGATAGATATGAATCTGTAGAATCCTTTTATTTTGTACATAAAATAGCTAAAAAGGGAATAGTAATTTTGTTGGTTTCTAGTAGCCAGTGAAACATACCTCATAAATCCATACTGATGTAGTGAGAACTTGATTCTTCTCGTCCTGTGTGGATTCGAAAATAAATAACAAAATGATAAAAATTAATGTTGGAGATTGATGTGGAAGTTGTCAAATGTTAGTAAAGTATATGCCTCTTACAATTTGTAATTGTTGTGGTAGTAGCAACTCTTCAATTACAATAGTTGCATTAGTGGTATAAATCATACTCGCTTTAAATGGTGGCAAGGCGATTCGGTGCCGCTGTATCTACAAGTCGAGGGTTCTAATCCCAGAAAGTGCAATCATTGTTCGGCCATTTTCACAAAAAGCCTTTTTCTACCACTGTGGAAAAATATTTTTAAAAATTCCAGATCTAGTAGTAGTAGTAGTAGTAGTAGTAGTAGTAGTAGTAGTAGTAGTAGTAGTAGTAGTAGTAGTAGTAGT
>RQTK01000317.1:486388-507026 GCA_003991915.1 Elysia chlorotica
AGAGAGAGAGAGAGAGAGAGAGAGAGAGAGAGAGAGAGAGAGAGAGAGAGAGAGAGAGAGAGAGAGAGAGAGAGAGAGAGAGACGTACTGCTTTCTCTAGTCTGCGATATTTTTATTTTATTTTGATACCGAGTTAAGAGATTCTTAATTGCAGAGGACCTGCATTGCAACACGTCAGTGGGACCCTGTTTATAGGACTATCTGATTAAAGTTGTACCTGACTTTAAAGGGCGTGATTATATTCTATGCTCCTTTAGATTTCTTAGGAGGTTATTAACCCTGTCCTGCCTTGATTCCAAGCTGTAAACCTTCGAGCTTTTTAATCATCTACTTTGTTGTTATTATAACTATCGTATCTGGAGTTCGTGTTATATTCCCGCCTTGGTATGAACATTCTGGACTCAATTATCTGGCCTCCTTGACCTGGATCAGTACGTAGCTACCCATCAACTACGTGCTGTTGAGAACCGCTGGTCTTCATCACCTTTGCTGTGGCCAGCCCGTCCATTCTGATTGTTCACCTCTCGGTACTGGTCATCTGGTCTTGTCCTACCGGTGTTGCCGCCCTGGTGACTGGACCATTCTTTGAGAGCGCTCGTCTTCCGGAACTATATGTGTCTTTTACTTTCATTTTTCATTTTTTTATATTTTGTATTATGAAAATGATGATTTGTATGTTATTTTGGAATTAAAAATACCCTTAAACTGCTACCTCTCTAGGTTGTTTGTTACCTCCTTTTAGTTTCTATTTTCTCACTAACCCTTGGGTTATAAAAGGTTCTCGTCCCTAACCATGTTAATGAAGAAAAAGAAAAAAAGTCAGCATAGGAGCACTTTTCAAATGTGTAAAGGGACAGTGATAAGAATATTTTGATGAGCGTATAGGTGATCACATTGGTTTTAATTGAATTTTTCCACGGATCCGGTGGAGTAAAGCAACAGCGATAATGATTTATTTTACAATTGAAGAAATGAAATAGTAGGGGGTCTGTCGTGTGAGAATTTTTTTAGCTGATAATTCCATGAAAATATTATTAAAAGTTTAAATTTGGATTGCCATTGCCATCTTGCTCCTTATCCATTTGAATGCACCGCATAAAGATTAAAGTATTTCAACCAGATGTATCAATACAAGCTTAATATGCCTATAAAAACCAACGTTTTCAAAAGAAAAACTGTTCGCTTTAGTCAAATGAAAAAAATAGGTCAGAAACATCAATAATTCACGCTGGTAAAGGTAAAAGACTGTGAAGTAGCAAGCAACGACAACAGTCAAACAATTTATATGGTCAAATATTTATAAAAAAAAAGAAGAAAAAGCTAACAAAAACTGTTAAAAAATGTCGACAAAATCTGATTCTTATTTATCGCGTACTTATGTGTACAGCGTTTAAAAACCATAACATGTTTATGAGAGAATACCTGAAACACAATAAACCAAATAAAAAAGATACATTTCTTTGTATGTTTGTCCCACTTTATTGCTCTACTCTTATGTGATAATCACGCGACAGGAAAACACTTGCTACAAACCCTTTTCGTAGCTGACTCTTTTCCGATGGTTCATGTACTTTGACTGATGGACCGACTCGCCTCTCAACCTGTCGCGCGCTTTAGAGTAGAACCTGCTCGATGACCTGCCACGCGCGCTTTAGAGTAGAACCTGCTCGATGATCTGCCCCGCTCCCACTCCCCATCAGAAGACTGTCCGGACGATGCGTCCACGTGTAACTGCGCCAAGTCCGGCACGTGTCTCGCTGCACCAGAGGTCTGGGCCCAGTGCCTGTGTGTGCGCGGGGCTCGGGACCAGCTGCTCCGTCTGCTGTGGGTGGCTGGGGACAGGGATCTTCTGTCGGAGGTCCGCGCTCCTCGCTCCATCACGAACCGCCGCTGAGGAGGGGAGGGCTGGGGATTTACTTTGTCGATGTCGTCGTTATCACTCACGTTATCGCTATCATTGCCATTATCATCACACACAAGTTTAAAGTTTATGACATCCCCTTCAGCGTCGTCCTCTTCCTCATCATCATTGTAATAATTATTATCGTCTAATCTAGTCCGATGATAGTTATGCCGTCCCCACCACGCCTCCCTCCTACAGCTGCTGCCGCCGGGTAATCGGCTTTTGTCAGTGGGCAGTTCGACGTCTTTCCTGCGGCCTTTCCGTCTGGAATGTAAATAATCATCTGCATCCCTCCAAGAGTTGGGGTGTCTACGGCTCATTTCTATCGACTCGGGCGCTGTTATATAGGACGACTGATCACTGTCCGAGACCACTGAGTGGATCCGAGCACGGCTGTATCTGTGTCTGCCATGGTGGCTGTGGCGGGAACGATGATCGGCTGTTTCAGAGGCTCGGCAATATTTTCTATGACTAATAGGATAAACTTCGTCCTGGCGGATTTCTTCAAATTGTGCATGCTTATCTTTGGATTCATCTCTCGACCTGCCTATGTATGCAGTTGCGAAATCTAAGTGCCCCCTGCTCGAATGTCTCCTCTGACTGCCATGCGAGTGATCCCTAGACAATCTCCACCTATTGGCTGAAACTGTTGCGTCAGTTTTTGCGTTGTTGGTTCTACCCTTCACGCAACACTCCCTGCTCTCCGCAGTATCTTCGCCATAATCCTCGCACCTGTTCCTAGAGAAGTCGAGCTTTGTGCCATCATCCAAATAACCCAGCGCCATTTTCTGAGGTTCTGGCGGAATGGGAAAAGGAGATCAAATAATATTGTTTTTGTAATGAAACACGGCATCTTCTGTAGGGATCTACTAGGCGTGTCATTTAATTACATTTCCTTTATGCAAATCACTTTAAGGTTGTTTAATAGATTCATTTATATATCAAGATATTACTCAAAACTATTTAAGAGAGACAGTTAAAACTATTGCGGCATATACACTGATCAAATGAACTAGAAGAAGACAAAAGGTCAATTTTTTTGGAAAATAAAGAGATTCAAAAGTAGAGAACGACCGTGTACAAAATACACAGGATAGGTTGGGTGTGATCGCCGATGCCTACAATAGATCCGGCACATAAAGAAAAGGAATGATATTGCTTTGAATGTTTCTAAATAATTATATGTAATAACATTAAGAATCCACTATAAATAGAAACAAAACAGCGATCACTAGGAAGTACTGTTACCGTTGAACTCACACTCGCATTAACTCATACAAAAACCATTTTACTTACTGCATTTGTCATTTGACTGTCCGCATTTTGTTGGACCTGAAAGATACAAGAAAAAAAATAATTTAAAGAAATGTTCATACCCAATCACGATTCTGTAGTCCTTTTAATGCAGGACAACTTGGAGTGTCAGATATGCCTCGTTAGATTCTACTAGCACTGAAGGACATGGGAATATATATCTAAGCCGCCTAGAACGATTTGTGTTCGAAAGCTAATAGTATTAAGATTGACGTTCCTCTAAGGAACATTTATATTTACTTACCCACATACTTTTTATTAACAGCTTTACGATCTTTGATCTACACATATAATTATAGTCTTTCAACATTCACTTCTTTGGCAAAAAAATATCACGTCACAAAAGAGAAAAAAGCACGTCCTTGAAGTGATCGTTAAAATCATGAATATTTTATCATAGAGTTAACAAATTCCTTTAATAAGTTCGTTTTTTTTCTTTATGAAAATTTGTTCTGTTCTTAAATAGTGTGAGTTACGATGACTAACAGTGATAAAACGTTGAGGCTATTATACGTTTTTTAAGAATGTGTTAATCAAAACAATTGCGTTAAGTACGTGGTCCTAAAGGTTTTTGGCTGATTAGTTGTTTGAAACAGTCATGATATTCGCGCAATGACTCACTTTTCTTGCACGTTGTGTACCTATGACCTCTTGATGAAAATTTGCCAGTCAAGCGTTTGGCAACCTCCTCTGCAAAAGAAAAATAATTACATCGAGTTCTTGTGAAATCAAAATATGAAGAGCACACAGCGCCCTCTACCTGCAATATCCTGTGGTAATAGCATCTGATATATCGCTTTAAACTTGTCTCTCTTAAACGTAAAGCCTGAGCTGTATGAATCACATTATTTGAGTTGAACATCATATTTTTGTTGTTTTGTTTACCCAAATACATAACCAACCCTCTATTTTTTTAAATTTATAGTAATTCATCTTTAGAGTTCGTACAATAAACTGCCTATCATCTCCACTTTCGGGCTTTGGTTGATCCTGAGCCATATTCACCTGCAGTTGATGTGCAATGTCCCCTCACAGTGCCTGTGACCGTTACCTCCGCTTCCCATGGGCAGAAATGTGGCTCGTTTGCTGTGCCGAGATTTAGTTTAAAAAAAATGATTACATACTGGTATCAATTCAGAATTGGTTTCGGTTTACCACAAATCTTATACAATTCTAAAACAGGGCGCGCAAGTGCTGTTTTCTTATTGTCGCGCTTTACGATGCCTCAGGTTGGCTGATTGTGTATGATATTGATAATGTTTGATTTTGAGCCCTAAACCATAAAACAACAGAATATGAAAACAGTCGGTTTATAAATATGATGTAGAATGTAAACAAAGCAGGCTTGATGCAAATTGCCGATTTGATCTATATGCGTTTTCATGTTTATGATCTTTGCAATGTAGCATACTAGTTGTTATAGGTATTGTGCTCCAATGAACAAACAACTCCACTGACTTCTGTCGCTTCAGGCCTGCGATCTGTCCGACCATCGATGAGGCCACAGTACGAGCAAAGAAAAGTGAGTGAGTAATTGAGAGGCTGAAATCTAAGTTTTTCAAAAAAAAATTCTCAACCTTCATTAGCGGTGGTCTTGATCACCACTTTGCTATCGTTTTCCAAAGTTAGCGATAAATGAATATGCATGTTATACCAATGTATGAAATTTCAATAGATTTCAGTAAATGATACATACGTGACTTAGTTTTGCCACATTTCTCGGACTTTTTCAGAAACCAACTTGTCGGTCCTGTAACGGTAGCGCATAAATAAATGATGATGTATTCCTAAAATAGTTGAAAGGTCAAAACAAAGGTAAACTTGCTTGAGTGCTCAAAAAGAAAAAAAATCATTTTTTGTTGATCAAATCGAATGTCTGAAAATAGTTACAAGCTTTGTCTTGGAATCATACCCCTTCAAATTTCTTTTTAAAAAATTTTGTTAAGCAAAAATTCAGTGCATTAGAAGATGCTTCTAGACAGCCTACTGAGGGCCATTTATTCGTATTTTCACTGTTTTCAAGATATCAAATTATGTGCCGATTATCAATAAACTATCTGATGTGATATCAAATCAATATGTGTACAGTGTATCCACGTTGAAGAGATACAAATCGTATGGGAAGAATGAATCGAACTTTAAGCAAATCATAAGAGTTATCATCTATCAATAAATTTTCGCTCCCAATAAGGAATATTACATGACTTTCACTCTATATCAAATGGGGAACTTTGGTTCCAAAAAGAGTTGTTATACTTTCTTGAAGCCATTAGTTTCGTTCAGCTAGATAGAGGCTTAAAAATATCCATGGTGTCACTATGCATTATTTGCTTTTTTATTTTTCATTTGGGCGCTCCGTGTCTTATTAAAAAATGTTTAGATACTAGAATGGTCGCACAGTTTAGCACTACTTACACGCCTCAGGTCGCTATTGCTTGATACATAACTTCAAATCTAAAGCAGGGCTCATGACTAATAAAAGAAGTCGCATAAATCTTCAGAAACATCACTTTCTCTAATTACTTACGACCCAATATTTCTAGACAAATAATAATGAACCTTGATGTCTAGCCGTGCTTTGTATACCTTTTGATGCATCTTCATAGGAAGGACAATTCACTTGCTCTTGGTGACCTTTCTCCGAAGACTTGTCGCAGGAACAAGGGCTATACCCACAGTCTCGGCATCTGACACAGAGCAGAATTATATCAGGGCACAGCGTTAAGAATAATTAGCATTGTGTTGTTTCCACGCCCGCTGGTTTTCAACAATCACGAAACAGGACGGGGAAAACACTGTCTCAGCCAGTCACATTATACTAACACAGACCCAACCAGTTGTCTTCGTGAACGTTTTACAGACTTTTGTTGTTTTATTTTCGTTATCTTGGTCAATGTAGCCTACACATAATTACATATTATTTGCAAATTGCTCAGAAAGGCCTGCTAATTGAGCCGTACTACAGATTCCTGTAATATTATGTCAAGAAATTACTTCCAGTTCAAAAAGTTACTTTACATCTTTAATTATAAGAAAAACCACTATCTGCATATAGAATCTAGGTTAAAACAAACATAAGTTCGTGTTTTGTTTGTTTGTTTGTTTTTGTTGTTTTGTTGTTGTTGTTGTTGTTTTGGTTGTTTGTGTGTGTGTGTGTGTGTGTGTGGCATGCCTTGTTTTGAATGAAATAATTCGTTGTTTTTTTTAGTTATTAAAATAACCAAAATCAAGATTACGTCATGTCTGATATTTCATAGCTCTGATATTGTACTCTACATGACCATAACATTAACCCAACCTTGCGGTTGCAGTACCTTCCTGCAGCGGGGCTCTTGCTGCACGGAGACTCGCAGTAAGAACTACCGCACGAGGAGCGACCAGACCGACGCTTTGGCGACGCACTGCGACGTGACTTCCGGATCTTGCATGTTGGCCTTATGGTTTTCCCTACTTGTGCGACACAGTGGCAAAGAAAAAGGCATTATTTTCAATGAATGAACGATCAAAGTGGTTTATGTTCATGTTTGATTCGAAACCACATTTTGCATCAAAGTGATCCAGCAACTACTTAACTCGCAGAACGATTTTGGTATACTGTTGGATGAGTCAAACAGTTAAGATGACGACCAATTCGAGTGCTTGTTTACGCAAAAACTCCAAGAAGCGGAAGGATACTGAATACCGCAAATCATGCATGCCAATCTAAGCAAGAATCAATAAATTTTCTGGCCCATTCTTAGAGAGTTTGGTGACATTCTCTTCAAACCGGATAAGCTATCTTATAATTTTCTTGTCGCATATTGATTAAGGAGTGTGCTGACTTAACAAAACAAAATTATAATAATTGTAGACTAGTAAATGTTTAAAGTTCAAGCGCTTTTTGTCATCATTGTGGTCTTCTCTTTCCTATAATTGGCTCTAATATAATGATTGATTAATTTATTTTTAAAAACCATTACTACATGGCGCCGTGGGTACATACCTTCACAACAGCCAGGTGACGGTAAGGAATTCGGGCTGGGGAAGACGCACGGGTCGCACTTCTTTCGCGTGGGACGCTGGTCAAATCTGCGGGTGACGCTGGGGACACACGGGTCGAGAGGGCCGCACTTCTTAGGTCGGCACGGATTCGTGGAGCTGAACAGATTCGAGGTCAGCGCGTGGAACGGCCTGGAGTAAGTGCATGGAGAGCAGAGGGTGGGGCGATTCCTCGGCGGGCAGGGGGTGCAGCACATCGACGCTCGCGGGCGTGAGGGGCGGCGACATCTGCTGCCAAACACACGTTTGGGTGTGCATCTTGGCGGCGGCGGAGAGCAAGGGTCCCCGCAGTATCGAGTCGTGGTTTTGGCCGGAGGCGGGACGAACGCGCACCTGTTGACCCTGGGAGAGCGTCTTCGCCGCGGGGCACAGCACGGCAGGCAGCATCCAGGAGGGCAGCCCGCTGAAGTCGACCTGGCTCGGCAGTAGGTTCGCCTCCGCATCTAATCACTCGCAACAGCCAGGTCGATTACATAATGGGTGGCTCCTTTTGTGGTTTGTGCCACCTGCTTCAACTGGTGATTGATTTCTTCATGAAACATGTGTTTAAGTGACTGCATAGCATGATAAGCAAGTATGTAGATCTTTTCAAAAAAAGACTTTAAAATGACATTTTATGATTTTGATCATTATACTTTCTTTTAGGCTGGAGACGCTATAAGACTAGAAGAAAAAGTGAGAAAAAAAAGGAATGGGGAGGAGAATAAGAGAAAAGAGACTAAAAAGTTCCATGAGTAGTGTTATTGACATGCTAATAATTATTATTATTATTAAAAAACACAGATTTGTTAAAAATGATACAATAATTTATTGGTGATGTAAGATTTCGTAACGTCTAGAGCTAATGATAATAGATATAAAAACAAAACATATCGACATTAACTATGATAATTACCTAGACCTAAAGAACCAGAATTATTAAGTTTTAATTCATGAGATACATGTATTGAACGTAACACTTGCTCTAATGTAAACGTTGTTTCTTGCATGTAGATCAAAGTTATTTTTATGACGTTTTTTAGGCCTACAATATCGTGTCATCAGTTTTATAATGTCCTATCGCATTTGTAAATTACTACAAATTTAAAGTGTTTTAGAAACGAGATAGGACATTGTACAACTAAAGTCACAATAATAGACATAACACCTAAGTCGATTATTAAGGATCTAGATCTAGTTATTTATTAATCAGGCGTATGATCTACATCTAGACACAATTAGCCTTGTGGTCTTGGTTAATGTTTTTCTGGTCAAACTATTATTTAATGTTTCTTACCCATTAGGTAGTTTGAAGGTGCAAACATGAGACATGCTGCATAGTTTTGCGTGTTCGAGAATTTGTTATTACTTCTTGTTCTTTACGGGATACGTAAATAGCAAACGACCATATTGGAATTGTTTTTAAAACGTTTTGATGGAACTCATAAACAAAAGTTGACGGAAACATAGACATCTAATTACAGTGCGAACAGATGACATCATATCCTTTCAAGATAAGTGCGCTTATTAAATTGCATCGTTATCCTAGACTATACAAAACCTAATGGTAACACACGTTTTTGGCATTTTCATAAAGAATAACTTATTACGGTGCATTATAACTGGCACTAACACTTTTTCATAAGATTAATCTAGGGTGCTAAGTGTAAAAGAGAAAAAATATT
Organism: Elysia chlorotica; assembly: GCA_003991915.1. Lineage (NCBI taxonomy): Eukaryota > Metazoa > Mollusca > Gastropoda > Plakobranchidae > Elysia > Elysia chlorotica. The sequence goes on from RQTK01000317.1 coordinate 495,308, forward strand.
TAGACGCTCAACTGAGCATCTTAATTCGATGGCTAGTTGGGCGTGTAGGCCCTAAATCTTTTTTTTTATCGCTGTGTTTATTAGATACTAAGATAATGACACCACTAGTACCACGTATAACAACAAATAAAAAAAAATTATCGTCTACCGGAATTTTTGGCAAAACATGGTTTATTTTTACGTTTTCCAACTCTTCGCTCCTGCTACATATTCTACTACTAGTCCCTTATTTATTGTTTACTCAGCTATGCGGCGACATAAAGATTTAAAAATTCATACCACTCCTACTTGTTTGCAGACCTCGGCCGATTAGGGATGATCCTCCCCTATCTGTCCAACTACTCTGCTGAAAGCGTTTCACATAACTGCTGCTGCTCCGCCACTTGGCCTACTATAATAGTATTTCTACAGTAACTACAACAACAACAACAACAACAACAACAACTACTACTACTACTACTACTACTACTACTACTACTACTACTACTACTAAAAAGTTTTAAACATCTATACTCTGGCTTTGCCCATGATTTCTTAGAACCATGACACAACAATCGAATTATTAGCAGGGTGATTTTCTTCAATGTAAATCGATAATATATATTATATATTTCAAAGGTATTTCATGGCCCATGTTTTCCTTTTGACATTGAGCTTATGATATAGTTTATAAGAAAGGGTGCAGATGTTTAGTTTTCATTTCCTTTGTAATTATGGACGGCTCTTGCCAGTTATTTTACTTTTTATGAAAAGCTTCTCCCTTTTTTAAACATTCAGGGTGATGGAAATATGTAATATTTAATGCCCTGTGTTTTCCTCTTAAAATAAGATTTTGCCTGTATTTTTTATTTAATGCCCCCCCTGGATTCCATAGGGGGATCCCGTACAGCATGTCACAACTTTTATTATTGTTTACAACAATCTTTTTATTTTACTTTTTCAAGGCTTAGTAGAATCTGAAATTGCCTCACACGTTTGCCACTGCTATTTCACACAGAGGAAAGCTCCTTTTGTTGTCAAAGGGGCATAACTTCTTGTTTACATTTTAAAAGCCGGTTGTAGACGTCTTTCTGGAATCACATACATTTCAGTCATATACATTTTAACGAATATAAGTCTAGACCTCGATCTAGATAGAGGTTTGATGTATATTTTTCGCTTTAAATACATACTTAAATCCTTGGTAAGGTTCTAAGGGAATCAATTATTATTATAATTTCGTTTTGATTCTTGAAGCATCAACGTATCTTATTGGAGATATGGATATAGATCTAGAATTTAGAATCTAGATCTCGATTTCTAGAGCTAGATCTAGATCCTCCTTGAGTTTTGTGGTCCCTAACCTGTGGGCGATCAAATGGCTTGGTGGCGGGATTCGAGTTGTGGGTGGGTAGGATTCGATTACATGGGGGTCAGTAAAACTGAAGAGAGAGAGAGAGAGACATACAGACAGAGCAAGCGAGTGTGAGAGACAGAGATGGAGATCTAAAGTTTCAATTGCTTACAGATCAATCTGGCCTAATTCTTATATGTGCTTATGTGTTGTCCCCACCCCCCTTCCTCGCCCGCATTCTACCGGTGTTCAAATAAACAATTGAATACAATCAAATCTTGCCCTTTCTTTTTGAATCAAACAAAACATGCTAATACAAATAAAAAATAACAAAAAGACAGGCGAGTACCTCGCAGGTATTTTAATCAATTTTAATAGAGAAAAAAAATAACAAAAAGACAGGGAGTGCAGCTGGCTGGTGTTTTATTCAACTTTAATAATCGAATTTTGGCCGCCACCCATTTGATCGCCCACAGGCTAGGGACCACAAAACTCAAGGAGTGCCCTAGATTTAGATGTGGATCTAACTAAAAGTTGGAATTTTAGATTTTTCAAACCTATTTCAATATGATGAATTTGAGCACTGAAGAAGAAGTTCTCAGGTTCTAGATTAGGTCTAGAATAGATCTAGATATCAGGATAAGATTTTGTTTCGGTCTAGAGATCTAGATGTAGGTTCTGAATGCTATTATATTAAACTCTCTGATAAGTCTATGTATGTCTACACACTTTTTAAAAAGTTTGTGCCTTTTTATCTACTAGATCAATACAGATCTATGTAGATCTAGATCTACATGTTTTTGTTCCAATACTGCTATATATAAGTATGTATATATATTTAATTATGTTAAGTGCCATTTGCCAATCAGCGCGAACTGGAGGTGGCGCAGAACCTTATGACGTCTGCAGAGAGTGTGACCATTTCGAGATGGACTCGCCATAGCGATGCAGTTATTGGACATGTGACCCTTGCATCCTCCTGATTTTTTTTTTTTTTTTATATAATTTTTTAAATTATTGAGAACACACCTAAGCCCAATATAAAAATATGCAGTCAAAATACTGGATGGGCACTTAGGCCTACATCCTCCTGATTGATTGATTACAGATCTGTGCCAAGACCAACATAGTCAAATTATTGAACAAGTGACCTGTGTCCTCCAAAAATCCATGGATTCTTTTTTTTTTTTTTTTTTTTTTTTTTATTTAATGCCAATAAATTCTGCAGATTTTTATTGTGAACTACTTTTCAGAATCGTTTGATTGTGTGTATTTGTGCTTGTGTCCAAGTGATCAGCAGATGGCACATTTTTTGCTTTGAAAAAGATCAAGAGGTGCTTGGTTTTTATATAAATATATATTTTTTGTAATATTTTGGTAAGCACTTTTAGGGAACTATTTGTGGGACACATACATTTAGCTGATAACATCTATCTTTATTTTCAACTAGATCTAGCCTTGATTTAGTTGCTCACAGATGAACTGACATTGTCAGGGAATGATTAAAAAAAATATTTATCTATAGAATGTATACATGGATTTTCATGGTAGATCTTAAATAATTGTTCAGGTTTTTGAAATAATCAATAGCACACATATAATAAATTATATCTTAGATTTTTTAAAAATATGGTTGATTCATAGAAACTAAAATGTCATTCTTCTCTTTTTGCAGCTGAGGTTGATCACACAAAAATGGGGCTTCTGACGAGTGAACAATCCAGGAATCGTTTGATCAAACTGTTGCTGGCCCATGACAATAAGCTTTGTTTTGTCTCATACGTTGCTGGTGTCGTGTGGTTCTTAGCATTGGCCTACCAGCCTTTCAATGCTGGTACCTATTTCTCAGAAAATGCTCTTCTTCCAGGTACGTTTGAACTTGTAATTTCTTGTACCGATTGTTTTTCTTAATTAGTAATTATATATATGGTACCTCATATTACCATATTTTTTACCAAAAGTTTTAAACATCTATACTCTGGCTTTGCCCATGATTTCTTAGAACCATGACACAACAATCGAGTTATTAGCAGGGTGATTTTCTTCAATGTAAATCGATAATATATATTATATAAATATTTCAAGGTATTTCATGGCCCATGTTTTCCTTTTGAAATTGAGCTTATGATATAGTTTATAAGAAAGGGTGCAGATGTTTAGTTTTCATTTCCTTTGTAATTATGGACGGCTCTGCCAGTTATTTTACTTTTTATGAAAAGCTTCTCCCTTTTTTAAACATTCAGGGTGATGGAAATATGTAATATTTAATGCCCTGTGTTTTCCTCTTAAAATAAGATTTTGCCTGTATTTTTTATTTAATGTCCCCCTGGGTTCCATAGGGGGATCCCGTACAGCATGTCACAACTTTTATTATTGTTTACAACAATCTTTTTATTTTACTTTTTCAGGCTTAGTAGAATCTGAATTGCCTCACACGTTTGCCACTGCAATGCAGATTAAGGACGAAATCAATGCTGAAATGGAAAAAGATAAAAAGTGAGAGGCTTCCTTTTTTCTAATCGTTTATTACTTAAAAATGTAATGTATTAAAATCACACCATCACATACCAACAAATGCATTTACTAATTAATTTTTTTAAATTTTGAAAATTTAACTTTCAGAAAGACACCTCATGCCTGGATATACAAAAAATTTCGAGACATCGGTTTGGAGACATACCAGCAGAATTTTTCCCTACATTATCCTTTTCGATCTGTCACAACACAGGTAGATCAGTTATTATGTAGTTGTATTTTTATACAGCATTTTGTCATAAGCATGAACTTATCATTGTTATAAATGTATTTTAACTTCTTTTACTTAAAGTGTGAGTATAACTCTTTCCTGTAATTATATTTTGTGGAGACAGTTTCTGCCGCTACTGATTGTCGGATCTTGTGGGTTGTATGCGTGTGATACTGGTACCAAAGTTGGTTGTGCTCAGTACTGAGACAGAATACCATTATCTGGAATTACTGTCTGCTTAATCTGATGAAACCTTATTTTTTTTTCTCTCATAGATTGTTACTGGAGAGAATGTTTTCTCCATCCTGCGTGGTCGTAGAGCAGCCAGCACTGAAGCCTTAGTCTTGTCTATTCCTCTCAGGCCTCTCATCAATGTAAACAAAGAAAGGCCTGCAACACATGGGGGCATTGCTCTTGCCCTAGCTCTTGCTAAAGAGTTCAAAAGTATGATAATCATGTTGATATTTATGGTTGATTTGAATGTACTTAGTTGCATTGAAAAAATTTTCAAACCTTGAACTTGTCCAGGAACAGGTTTAATGTCAATTGATTGAACTGTTGCCCTTGTAAATTCAATCATTTTAACCAATATAACTCTTTATAACTGCTACTGAAACTTGTATCAGTTTTAATACAGTAGCCAATAAGTCATTTCATTTCACCCATGTACTTATTTCTCGCCAGTATATTCAATATCATTTTGTATTTAGAGCTTGGAGACTGCTGCATTTTTGTTACATTTGTTTTATAAAAACAACTTAGGATGTGTATGTCTTCAAATTTTTCTTGTTTGAACTATTAAGAAATATAAGAAAATGTGAGATATAACCTATTGTGAATTAAATTACCCACCTCCATTTTTAATACTAAGATGTCTGTTTAACTATGTCACTCAATATTTGCCCTATATGAATTCCAGAAAAGCCTTACTGGAGCAAGGACATCATATTTTTGTTCACTGATTTTGATGAAATTGGGACATTGGCTTGGTTAGATGCCTATCACCAGACAGAATCTCAATGTTAGTTTTGTATTTACACGAATATGTGGTACATTGCATTTTGCCATTTATTGTAATTAATCATGAAACTTTTTTAATATGTACTGCCGTTAATCATGGACATTTTGTTTGTAAAAAAGAAAACTTTACACAAATTAATATATCTTACGTTCCTGTGAATGCACATTATTGTTTTGTGTCAAGGTATTTTAAACAAAATCAAAAATTTAATTTCCAAGTCTAGTATCAGTTACACAAATTGTGCTATTAAAAAAGTTATATAACTTGTGACATATTAGAAGTAGTTTTTGACAACAACAAAAAATTCAATTATTTAAATTTTGTAATTGGAATCCTTAATCAGGGTCTCTCTAACACAAGACAGTTTGCTTGATACACCACTCCATACATATCTTTCTTCTTAGATATCAAAAGCAATGACCTACTAGGTCGCAGTGGACCTATTCAGGCAGCAGTAAACCTGGAGCTACCATCGCAAGGTGTTAGCTATTACAACTTGCTTTTGGAGGGTTTGAATGGTCAGTTACCCAACCTGGACCTGGTCAATCTTGTTGTCCGATTATGTCGACGAGAGCGTGGCCACGTGGCAATACATCATTTTATGGTGAGATTCTGGGAAGGGAGTGGTTGAAGGTTTTATTTTTGTTAGTGAGTTTTCTGGTTGTAAAACATGTAAAAGTATTTCAGGGATAAATAAAAAAGGTAAAACCATGCAAATTACTAAGATCTAAAATTTTGTTATTTCACTCATCCGTTAAATTTTGAAGTAAACTTAATATTAACATTCGGCTATGAATTTTAAAATGTACATCTGTTTCTATATTAGGTTCGCAGCCTGAATTAATTTTTTGTTTAAACCTACAACACTGCAGCAATGTATCTTTTCAATATTAATCAAAACATATACATTTTATATCTATATCATGACCCAAGTTTAAAAATAATTGTGAATCACTAACATTTTTTTTTTATAAAACCAAACACTTAAAAAGACTTTTATTGCAGGCTGGAGGTTGATTTATGCTTTTGAAAATGAGGCTTCTAAATGTAAGCATTAGAACTAAAATTTTATGAACCGTTGAATGAGTTTGACTTGTATGAGTATTATGCTGAATTTCTGTGCAGGAGAAGAGACGTCATCAGTACAGTGATTCTCGTGGAGAGTCTTGGGATGACTATAAACTGTCGCTCTCGACCATGATGAGCATGATGTGGTACCAGGCCAGTGGGGCACCTTCCGGCAACCATGGCATGTTTCACAAGTATCACATAGAGGCACTCACTATTCAAGGAATTGTGAAAAAGAAAGGCTCCTACAATGACATCACTATGTCTGCAAGGTACGTATGCTGGCAAAGCCAGTTGGTTCAATTATTGGATTCTCATAGCCAGCCTTTATTCCTTACTTTGCATAATCATGCAGTTTTCATTTCCAGTCATGGAAGGAAAATAAACATGAAAAGATGAGGACATTCATACAATTCTTTTTTTTTTACTTTTCAGGATTGTGGAGGGTGTTTTCCGCAGCCTTAACAACCTTTTGGAAAGATTCCACCAGTCATTCTTCTTCTATCTCCTGCCATCAACAAAACGCTATGTTTCAATTGGGATGTACATGCCAGCCTTCGGTCTCATGATTTTAGCCAGCTTGATCAAGATATCCTTTATGATTATTTCACATACGCAATTAACTTTTATACTTACTATATAAGTCAGCAATATGCTCCTCACTCTCACGAAATTTCTGCAATAAATTGAGCTGTTCTAGAGGCTGATAATAGTAAATATTTTACAGGATTAAGTTCACTGAGCTGCTCACAGACGCTAGCCATGTTTGGTTTTTAATCCAAACAAAAATTTAATTGCGGAGTTAATCAGTTAATCAAGGGTGGTGTGAATCATTCTGTTAAGGAACATAATTGTTTTTTATCTTTAAGAAAAATACATGTTAAAAAAATCATCAAGAAAATGTAGCTCTTATTTCTATATGGCTCTTTGGTACATAAAAAAATTGCCAGATCGCAGCACAGTAAAAGCCAAAACATGACCAAAAGCACGTAGGCGGATTTATGGACAATCCACGGAAAATCCGTGGATCCATGGATGAGTGGCAGCCCTGATTACTTTCCTGTCTGCCTTCTCTTTTAAATCCAGTGTATGAATTGTGTCAAAGCATTTCTTTAACCTTTTAACGGCATAACCTTGTGGATTATTTGCGGTGATATAAAAGAACAGAAAACTCTGGAAGCAAAAAAAATGGAGCAGGAGAAAGAAAAGAAAAAGGATGCCAAAAAAGATGAGAAAACAGACAAAATTACAGAGTCAAAAGAAGATGGAGAAAAAGGTATGATTTTTTGTTTGTATAATTTTTGCCAAGAATGTTTCATGATAATGCTATTTTTTTAAACATGAAATAAGAAAGTGACAAATAAAGATAAAGATAAACTTTTTTAAATTTTTTATAACACCCAAAGCAAATATTTTTATTCATGTTTTTACCTCTTTAGCATTACCATTGTTTTGTCATATATTGCTGTCTCAGTTATTTCATTTTCATCGAATAAATCACTAAAAGCCAATGGAATACTAGCCATGGCTAAATTACTTTTTTCAGATTGTAATGTAAGTCAAATCTTAATGATTTTAAAGTTTGGGGTGAAGTATTATTTTAAATGACACACTTCTACATCATTCATCTTTTTTCCCACCTTAAGTTACTATTATCTTAAGTTATTGAAACTTTTACTTAGTCTATTTTTACAGTAAAGTTTGAGCACGAAATGAACCCAATTTTTGGATGATATGTAAGCATCAGCTGGCCCTTTCCCTTTCCTTGTTTTGTGTTAAAGAATCAGAAGCAGTGCTGACCAAAGAAAAGGAAAAGGATAAAAATGAGGGCAAAGATGAGGAACTTGATGATGACGAAGCTGATCCTGTAAGTGGAAATTTTTTTTTCTGTTTGCCTGTTTTTCTAAATATTAATATTCTTTTTCATATTTTAAATTTCTTGTGGTACAATGGTGATGTTAAAAAAAATTATTATATTTTTTTCGAGATATATGTCACTTGATTGTTTTTGAGAAAATTGAAATTTATTCAAGTTTTTGTCTTAATTTTTAAGGGGAACCTAGTTGTTATCCTAACTTTTTAGGAAATCCTGAAATGCTAAATTTTACAGAAGTTTTTAATTTTAGGCTCGCTGTTTTCTTCAATAGTAGGAGAGTTGAAGCAACAAAATGATTACATCAATCTAAAAATTGTTTGTCGGGTCCCATTAATTGAAGTTAGAGTTATAAGGTACAGGTTTGTTTTTAAATTAAATGAAGGGGGAAAAAATTCCATTTGTAGGCTACTACTAATTCAGTACTAAATAATTTATTTTTTAATAAATAATCTCAAAACTACACACAAAAAAGAGATATAAGATTGATTCTATCAGCTCAGTGGCAATTATAATATCACTCATCTCAACACAGAACAACCCTTCTAACCAGGGCCTGATGAGCATCACGCCGATCATCCTTGTGTCGTTGCTGCTGGCCTGGATGGCACACCAGGGCCCCGAGCTGCTCATGAGAATGATGCCCAAGTTCCGCATCCACACAGAGGACATGGTCATCTACAGCATGCTGGCCATCTTCACCGCTGCTGTCCTCTACCCAAAGCTCATGATAAGGTACTCTACATTTCAGTTAAATACATTTTTGGCTTTATACAATCCACAATAAATAATCTGTCATACCACTACAGTTGAATATGCTCAAGAAAACCTATGGCTTTATACAAACTACATGTTTTTTCAAAGCACTCATTTCGTTTTTTCAATACTCTACAGTCACTGTATAAAATCATCATCATCATCGTCATGCTGGCTTGTTGGTAGTGTCTATGTAGCCTCTGGTACAATCTGTCTAAATAGCTCTCTGTTTTGAGCAATCCTTCCTGCCTCGCTGGACCTCCTTTATAGCCAGTCGCTGATGTTATCCATCCACCTTCTCGTAGGTCTGTCCTGTCCCTGTTTTGCCCCCAGCTTTTCTTCTAAGATATGTCTTTCCAAACTGTCATGTCTTTTCAGGTGCCCAAAGTATTTTAACTTTTTTTCTTTAATGGTATCCAAAAGCCAATTTGGTTTGATGTTAAGTTCTTTTAGTATGTCATCATTTCCTCTGTGTGCTGTCCATGGAAATCTACACATTTTTCTGTTGCTCTACTTTTGTAATTATCCATCCTTCACATCCATATGATGTATAAAATAATCTTGGATAAAATAAGGCTGCCCTCAAGACGTTTATAATTTTTTTTTCAAAGCAGATTTCTCTGTGGTTGAAAGCAGCCTCAGTGAGACTACAAATTTTATTCTCTGTCTTAGTCGATTGCCATTTCTACTAGAGAAGTACATCAGCTTTTCACTTGGATAACATTTTGTATTTAAAGAAAAGTATCTTCAATCTTTAGCGTTTGATGCTCATCTCATTGACAATAAGTTTCTGAACTGAATATTGATCTGATGTGCTGACTTTATGTTGATTGATGGCGTTCTAAAGCAAGTTTTAGTACAAAGCATTTAAGGCACCCATATCTACATTGTGATGTGAGTATAAATAAAAAGAGAATCTATATGATAGAGGCTGCACTGATAGGATGGTGTGGAAAATACTTCACACCCTAGTTTCTCAATCTATCAACTCTGTGATTGGTTTGCGTCTCACTGTTTTTTTTACTCCTAAGTGGCCAGAAAATATATATTGGGGTGTCCACCTACTTTCTCCACCTAACATCATCCCTATCACAATCCTTAGCAGCGCTACGTTAGTTCAAGACCACTCAGACTGTCCTTAAACAAATAAAATGCATGCTCATTGTCGTTCAGTAGTCATTGTTTTTATTTTCTGTATTTTTTCAGGAAATCTAGTAACCCGAATTTGATGATTGACTGGAGGCTACTCAAGTCCATTGCTCTTATTGGCCAGACTTTAGCCCTGGCATGTATTGCCTTGTTGAACATCTCCCAAGCATTCTTCCTGGCCGCCTTCATGGTTCCAGTCACCTGTTCAGTCTGGCCAACTAAAAGCAGGTAATGCATATTGTACAAAATTGTAAGTTCTCTTTGTTGCTGTGCTTAAAAAATATTTCAGGCTATGCCATGAAAATGAATAGCTGTCTTTTTTAAGAACCTATCAAAACATTTTGCTGCTTTGATCCATAATTGTAAGATCAGACAGCTTGACAATCTGTGGAATGGAGAGACATATAAAGAGAGAATATAGGTAAGTATCAATTAAGGCAGAGCTAGATCTAGGGGTCTGGGATGCAAGAGATTAGAAAAAAAATGAAATGAATTAGGAGAAACAATCATATGGAGGATAATGACAGAGGGCTTAGCAAACTTGTCTTGGTACAGCAGATGTTTGCATCATAGAAGGTGCAGGTTGGATACCTGTTCAAGTCATCTAACTTTTTTTGTCTGCTCGTCCTTCATCCTATCTGTTTGTCACAACCTAGTGGAAGGTTTGAGATTGTTTCTTGTCAACGTGAAGAGAGAGAGAGAAAGGCATGTAGGATATTTATTTTTGCAACCCTTTTTCTGATTTACTGCATTACCAGGGGAAGAAACCAAAGAAGTGGAATAAGAATGACTCATCTTGCATATCTTCGTTACCCAAATGCCTGGGTTGTACCAGATATAATTGATATACCAAATTCACAGAAATGGATGAACTCTAAAATGGGTTTGGCTGCAGCTAATGGGCACCATATATTATTTGTGTATAATATTTTTGTTGTTGTGATTTCTAATGTCATATATCAAGAGGTTGCACCAAAACTCAGTAACGAAGCCATAGTTCAATCCTATAAATATAACCCTTGGTTGAGTTAAATCTAAAGAATGATTATTGCATGATAGTACTTAACTTTTATCTCATACAAGCAACCATTTATCTGCAGGGTTGTGCGCTGGCTGCAGCTGGTAGCGCTGGTCATGGTCTCCATGCTGTTCCTCATGTTCGTAGTGGGAGTGATTAGTGCCTGGCCCGAGGAGTCCACAGCAGACTTACTGATGAAGGGCTACGCCAACACCAAGCACCTCATCTTTCTGGGCCTGATGGACGCCTACCTGTTCAACGCCTGGTCGGAGATGATTGGCACCACGGTCATTTTCCCACTGTGGCTGCTCTTTTGGGCAGTGCCATGGGCTGATCCTTCATACTGAAGCCTTTCTTTACCACAAGTTAAATTAAGAAATTTCTCTGTATAAATCAAACATCCAAAATTTGTAATGCAAATAGTTTATCATCTATGTCAAATGTATTTCTGTGCAATCTTCTTGATTTGTCTGATGCGTTTATTATTTAAAACCTGTTAGGAACTGTAATTCTTTGATTTTGGGTTTCACCAAACTAATGCTTTTTGCTTTCAGCATATATGATAATCTATTAGGAAGCATAAGATAATAGTGAGAAAGAAAGGAAACAAAAATAGTTTTGATAAAGCATATTTCCCTATTAATTCAGACAATTATAGAGAAATGAAATCCTGTAACAAAATGAAAGATAAAAAAAGATTTTTCAGTTTGTAAATCATATATTATGAAAAGAGCTAACACATCATTAAAATATTT
>RQTK01000318.1:21141-33459 GCA_003991915.1 Elysia chlorotica
AGAGAGAGAGACAGACAGACAGACAGAGAGAGAGAAAGAGAAAGAGAGAGAGAGAAAGAGAGTGAGAAAGAGAGAGAGAGAGAGTTAAAGAAAGAAAGATAGATAGACAGAGAGAGAGAAAACCACTCTGTGTTTAAGTCATAGTCCTCTGTAATGTGCCCACACAGATAGAAGGTTGTGTCTCCGACCTGGAACAATTGAACATCTGATCTGTGTGCGGCTTCCTGGACTGGTGTCTGCCTGCCTGGAGATTGGTCGCGAGCTTTGTGAGGTCTCCTCTTTCCCGGCCTCACCAGGGAGTGTTGGTAGAGATCTCTGATGGTCCGTTACTGGTAGGTCTTCCTCGGCTGCGTCGCATTATCTCCAGCATGATTTCTACTTTTATCTTTTTTTTTAACTTTTCTTGAAAAAAAAAATTTATTTCGCTATCGTTTCCATTATTACTTCTACAGCTAATAGTTGTACGTTTCATTTTCACTTTGTTTTTGCCTCTTCGTTCTTTGACCTTCTTATTCTTCTTTCTCTCAATGTCTTCCCCCTTTCTCTCTGTGCTCTGTCTCCTATCAGCCTGACTATCTCTATCTCTCTCTGTGCTGTGTCTATTGCTCTGTCTCTGTCAGTCTGTCTGCCTGTCTGTCTGTCTGTCTGTCTGTCTGTCTGTCTGTCTGTCTGTCTGTCTGTCTGTTTCTCCCTCTCTCTCTCTTTCTCTCTCTCCAGGGGAGCGCGGTGGCCCTTGGGTAGAACATTGGCTCCCGACGTAAAAGGTCCGTGGTTCGAGCCTTGGCAATTTATCTCCCTACTGGTTGAGTCAGTGCCAGTCAAAATGTGACTGAATGAGACAGGAGTCATGGCATCCACGCCCTGTCTCGTGTGTGGCAGCACATAAAACTGTTAGACGTCAGTCTTGGGGTTCTCCCACAATATGGTTTAGTAAGTGCTGATGTTGGACGTTAAACCAACTCAACACCATTCTCCATCCCCTCTCTCTCTAACAAATATAGCAAATTCATTGCCCTATTAACCCTCTCTTTTGTACTGGAAAAAGTGTCGTTTACTCTAGTTTTCCCTCTCATTGAATCTTCCACAGTGAAATCTTGAAGCTTCCTATGGGTTCTGGTAATAATAATGTTTTTCTATCTAAAGCTTTCTGAGCATCCAATTGCATGAGCGTTTGCTCGGTTCAAAACAGACAAAAGTAATGCTTGTCTTTCTGGCTCTCTTTTCTCTGTCTTCATTTATTTCTTCCCCTCTACCTGTTTTTTCCATTATTTTACCTTTCTCTCCTTCTCTCTTTACCTAATACATTGTAGACCTAACTACAAAATTTAGACTTTAGCTTCATTCCGCTTTTTAGTTTTTTTTCTTTGTGTTTCTCTTTCGCGTGCTAATTACCCACTCTGGTACATGGGACACTTTGCTTTTCTATAGGTTGAAAGGTGTCGTTGTCACCGGGGTGGAGGGAGGAGAGAGTCACAAAAAAAACAAAACAAAAAACAACAAACAAATCATGTATAGGTAGATAGATCGAGAGAGATAGACACATAGATAGATAGATAGATAGATAGACCAAGAGGGAGATAAAGACAAATAGATAGATAGACCGAGAGAGATAGAGACAAATATACAGATAGATAGATAGATAGATAGATAGATAGATAGATAGATAGATAGATAGATAGATAGATATATGGATAGAGAGAGAGAAAGAGAGACAGATACAGAGATACAGACAGAAAGAAAGTGGGTGGAATATTAAGTAATTAGTCACAAAAATTTCGAAAGAGGGATAACAATACACATACCATGGTAGAATATGCTATTTTCCCACACTATTACTAAGGTACCTAAAGCAATAATCCACCCCGTTAACGAAGGACCAACGTTACCATTGACCACCTGTTCAAGACCAGACATGACCTCATCATAGTGTCCAGTCCCTTGTGGTCAGCCTAGGGACCCTCCACCGGACTTACCTCTAAGAGATCCCAAGTTAAGTCAGTTAACCATTGTACAAGGGAGATTATCTCCATGAATGTAATGGAGATAATCCAACAGGCCTCAAAATCACCTTGGACTTTCCAGATCTGGACCTACTCTTTCCCACGGCCTAACTTACGATAAGCTAAATTCACGAATCTTAGATTTATTAATTCCCAAGACTTTGCACCCCCCCCCCCCTCATACTTTTTCCTAGCGCACCTCTTTCCCTCAAAAAGATTACCAATATGTTTGTGTGGGAATTTTTTCTATAATTCCCCAAGATTTTGTGACAGGGTTTTCCCAATATATATATTATCTCCCCATTTTGCACACATACTTACCAATTCCTATTTTGGAGGAGTTTTCTTTGTTTTGTATTCTCTGTACCTCGGGTTTTGGCAACTATAGGTGCCATTCTTCTGTTCCTGTTGTGATCCCAAGGAAAACCCAAAATGAGCAGGCCGTGGATAAGTCTTTGATAATCCCTAATGTAGAAGTTATGATAATTATGACCATTCCTAAGTTAAGGAAATCCCAATAATGCGATCAGAGATACACGAATTCAAGGCACGTTAAATTTAACTTTTTGATATTTTTCCTACCCTGTCTCTGTCTCTCACGCACTCTCTCTCTCTCTCTCTCTCTCTCTCTCTCTCTCTCTCTCTGTCTCTCCGTGACTCTTTATCACACCGTTTTCTATATAAAAATAGACGCTTTTGGATAAAATTTACAATACATGTATTTCCATAAGATAGTTGAAAGCATGATGCGCTAAACTTCTCTAAGAATTATTGGTCGGGGTTGTTTGATCTCTCTCAAGCAAATGGATCATTAACTAAGGATCAAACCGTGGACCTCTCGCTCTGAATTCCAGCCCTCTTGTGACTAAACATTTAACGTTCCTAGATTACGAAGGTGAAAAAAAATGCATACTTTGAAAAAGAATGGACAGTCCCAAAAACCTACCCAAAGATTGCGATTTCAAATCATAACAAATTGAAGTGAACTAGTCAAGACTCAAACCCCACCTTTCCGCTCGTAAACTCAAAGCCCTACCGACTGAGCTATGCACTATGCAGCCCCATGTTCATCTTAACTACTTTGCTTTTTCTAAGTCTGTGGAGTGTGGTGGGTAGTGGGTAGTGGCGGCTATGTTTATGCTCTGGTTTAATCGGCATCAGTACAGTCATTGAGAAATTCAAGTCCCGGATACCCCTGGTTCGGGGTCCCATCGCCGTATAGAATCTTAAACATGTGATCTTTGTAGACCTTAGGATACCTTAACCTGAGATAGAAGCTTCCTTTGTACCCTAATTTGGACTTCAGTGTGTGGTATATACCAAAGGTACATGTACCATGTATTCTATTATAACATAATTCAAGAACATCGGAAATTTCCGGCGCCGTTCGGCTGTTCTCGTCAGACAAGCGCCTTGTTGCAGATCTTTCCTCCCCCACAGCTTTCCTGTCTCTCTGGGATCCAGGGGCAGCTAATCCAGTAGCCACTGTCCGGCGATCCGCTCTCACGTAAGAGAATTACCGCCGCTTAATTAGGACTGAGGTAGATCTGGCTTAGACCTGGCCTAGACATGGGCCGCTCTTCATACCTACTTAAACAGCGCTATCACGGGGATCATTGTCATAAGCCAATCTGGCTGCCAGCGTGTCGATCCTTCTAGAAGATTCCTATTCCCAAACTTTGCCCTAAGTTAATAGTTGCCTTGCGATCACTGTTGTTGTTTTTGTTGAGTCCAACATCAGCACTATATAAGCTATATTGTAGATGGGCCCCAAGAATGACGTCTGACAATATATAGGGCGGGGATACTATGACTCATGTCTCAGCCGGTCATAACATTAAACTGACACCGACTCAACCAGTATCGACCAAAATCGCCAGGACCTGAACCCGCCCCCTCTCCGATCATAGATCCATGACGGAAACGAAGACGTAAAAAATCTGTACAATGTGTATGCGTTTGATTATAGCAATACCCAATACTGCCAGAGGCAATGAGCGATCAGAAAAATCCACGCATATGTTGTTGTTGAGTTGGTTTAACGTCCAACAGCAGTTCTATATAGGCAATATTGTGGACGGGCCCCAAGACGCGCATAGGGCGTGTGATTCTATCACCCGTTATTATGGTTTAAACCGCAAAGCCTATGATGTCCTATCGTGTGACGTGGCAGTTGTTGTTGAGTTGGTTTTTCGTCCAACATTAGCACTATATAGACTACATTGTGGACGGGCCCCAAGACGCGCATAGGGCGTGTGATTCTATAACCCGTTATTATGGTTTAAACCGCAAAGCCTGTGATCTCCTACAGTGTGACGAGGCAGTTGTTGTTGAGTTGGTTTAACGTCCAACATTAGCACTATATAGACTACATTGTGGACGGACCCCAAGACAAGGAGTGTGATTCTATGATCTGTTATTACGTTTTAACCGCAAAGCCTGTGATCTCCTACAGTGTGACGTGGTAGTTGTTGTTGAGTTGGTTTAACGTCCAAGATTAGCACTATATAGACTACATTGTGGACGGACCCCAAGAGTGACGTCTCAGACCGCAGTGAAGGTATTTTTTTCATACATGTTCAAAGCTAGACTCCCGGTCGAGATTTAGATGAGCCCGTGTCTACCCCTGGGTAGATTAGCGGCGGGTCCACATAGATCTCATGCCCGGCCTATCCTATCTTACAGGGCGGCCTGGGAACAAGGGAGAAATCACGGCGGATTAGGGCCCGGATCTGCTGCTCTATACATGTATTATAGACCTGGACCTGGGATCGAATTAGCGCGTTCAGACGGGTTGTCACTGAACCCCAAGAGGCGAGGATTATCTCCCCCTGCTCGTCAGTCCGCCATTCTTTTCTCCCTTGTTTGCGGCATAATGCTATTTATAAATACAATGCACTTATAATTATGTCCTAGCTTGTACAGACAACTTTCGTTGGAGCGCCAGAAAGCAAAGCTCCTTCGATAGATCTCTAGGATGGGGAACAGAAAATTTGAGGTTTTATCCTCTGTTACTTAAGTGTCCGTATATCACAATAACAGTTATTGGGAAAATCTATTAGACCTGAAAATTAGGAAAAAAATTGCGACACTTGTTACAAAAAAAATGGAATGTTGTGATATAAAGCTAACTTCTTCATATCACGTTTTCCATTACCAAAACTCGAGGAATAATTATTATCTATTACATGTGAAAGATATGGCTGCTCGAACATTGCGACACTTGTTACAAAAAAAATGGAATGTTGTGATATAAAGCTAACTTTTTCATATCACGTTTTCCATTACCAAAACTCGAGGAATAATTATTATCTATTACATGTGAAAGATATGGCTGCTCGAACCTTGATCCTTATGCCTGAAAGCCCAGTGGTCTGCCAACTGAGCTATCTTTAATGTCTTGCAGCACAGAGCAATCACAGAACTGATTTGGACATAGATCTTCATGTTTTGTACTCGCACTTTATCTGGGACATTACTAATACATGTACAAAACACACCCGGACATGACTTGCGAGAAAATCGACCCCTTCCAGGTCTGACAGGATTAGACCAGGGGGAGATAGGATTAGGATTAAACTCAGCCTGGAGATTATCTCCCGCCGCGGCCAGGGAATCTATCCTGTCTGCGCAACAGAGAGAGAGAGCGAGAGAGAGAGAGAGAGATAGAGTAGCGGCCCTTGTTGTCTAGAGCCGCTTCTGCTCCTGACGGGTCCTGTTTTTGTTGTTTTGTTTTGTTTTGTGTGGGTTTTTTATTATTTGGTATCGGTCGCCATGACATGATCTGATCAACACAGAGAAAGGGATTAGCGATGAGGCGGAGAGGATTAGATAGAGGCCTGGGGCAGAGAGAAAAGTCAAGACAGGGATTATATATGTAATTATAGATATAGATAGATAAATATACAGATATATAGAAAGATAAATAAATAGATGTATAAATAGCAAGATATGGAGAAATGAAGAGTCACCTAGTACCTACACACTCATATTAGACCTGAAGAAAGATTGAAGAGAGGAGGAGGAGGAGGAGAGAGAGAGAGGGAGAGAGAGAGAGAGAGAGAGAGAGAGAGAGAGAGAGAGAGAGAGAGAGAGAGAGAGGGAGAGGGAGACGGGAGCAGCAAAAATAAAGAAGGGGAAATCGAGGGAAGAAGAGAGAAAGAGGGAGAGACTAAGGGAGAAAGATATGTAGATAGGTTGAAAAAGAGAATAACAGAGAGAGAGAGAGGGGGGGGGAAACAGAGAGAGAGATAGAGAGAGAGAGAAACAGAAGGAAAAGGGTGTTAAAGAGAGCATAAAAAGACTTAAGCTTTGGTTCCTCCCATAACAATGACACACATAAGGTTAACAGATCATTTGTTTTTTTTATGACCACTTTGGTTTTTGTCCTCTTTTACGCGAAATCTACGGACTCGAAGGTTATAATTTTCCACAATTTTAATGAACTGTATGCAAAGAAAACTTGCATTTTCTTTCCTTTTTTACTTTGCTTTCAGAATATACAGGGATCATAAATTTAAAAAAAAATTATGATGAAACTTAATGTTGCAAATGTTGATAAAGTACAACAGAAAGTGCACAAATATTTTAATCTGCGGCATGTCCAACCATGACTTGGTGGAAAAACCCCGAAGACTGTGTTTAATCGCAGGACTAATCAGTTCCAACAACTGGCCCAGTGGCACTATGGCACTACATAACCATAAATCATGGCTGGTGATAGTGTATAGAGTCCAAGGCCTGGCTGAGACCAAGTAAAAGCATTGCGGTTACGGGAAACATAGAGATAACCGTTTACGGACGTTATAGGTGAGGGAATCTGCACGGATCTCCAATCATTATCTCTAGCCTAAACTTACATATCCAATTAGCGATGGGAAAATCCCATACCAGATGGTCCTGAATACGTCATCCCTGATGGTGGTGTGGCTTCAAAGCCTGTAATATCCCCGCAAGACGGTCGGGGGACGCGCGCTATCTCTAGCGTTGCGGCGCGAGCAAACACGACGCTACGGCTGGAACAACTCTATCACCCCGGGCCGTCACACTCGGCGGGGCCGCGCGATTCATGGGGGCCGCTATCAGAGCGTCAAGACGTCCTTCCCTAAACTGTGCGGCCAAGCCTGTCAAACGGACTGTATGACCAGTGGTGATTTGTGGCCAAAGCCGGGTGGACAGCGGCGCGGCTACAGCTGGACATGTCGGACAGTTAGTACCTGTATCTGTACCAACACTGGAGGAGGAAGGGGGGGGGGGCAGGAGTGGTAGAGCATTGGACTCCCAATCCGGAGGTCGCAAGTTCGAAGCGAATGGTAAAAGATGTATTTATTCAAATCATCGCTCTACTGGTTGGATGGGCGCAACTTCAAAGTATCCAAATCAGACAGGAGTCGCCACATCCCCTGTACTGCCTTTGTGTGACAAAACGTTAATTTGTCAAATATCAGTTTTGGGACACGTCCTCAATATAGCCTATATAGTTATGACGTTGGACGCTTAGCAATAAAAGAAATCCAACCAAATCCGCACTGGACAATGAAAATTGTAAGGGGGAGTGTAGTGACATTGAGTTTTATGCGTCTATCCTGCATTCGAATTTGGCTTAACGCTCCTTGCTCCCCTCTGTTCGGCCCGGTGTCAGTATAAAATTTTCCCGATCCAAGTCAAGGGTATGCCGGCCCTGTATGTATATTCCATAATAACCTAAGGCGGCGTGAAACTTGGAGCACCTTTAATTGTAAAATAAAGATTGCGTCATTTGATGATTTGAGATTATTTGAATCATTGTTCCTAAGGTAAGGGAGGTCGATTTCTCAGAAGGTTATGGGTCACCTCCTACTCTCTCACACCAATACTTGTTTTTTCCACGTGAATTCAATCGTTAAAAGTACACCAAGACGGGAGCCTAATTTAAAAGCAGCATTGAACTAACTTAACTACCTTGGGTAGAATGCACAAACATGACGTAGCTTACGTCTCGTCGTAAGCTTTCTTATTCTTATAGTGTTACGACGAGACTAAGCTGACGTCCTGTTTGTCCATTCTACCCTTAGTGTCTTGAATCGTCCATCTCCTTTAATAGATAGATAGATAGATAGATAGATAGAGATAGATAGATAGATAGATAGATAGATAGATAGATAGATAGAGAGTGAGTCTAAGAGAGAAAGATAGATGGATAGACAGGCAGAGAAAGAGAGTGAGAAAGAGAGAGGGGAGAGAGAGAAAGATAGATAGAGAGAGAGAGAGAGAGAGAGAGAGAGACAGAGAGAGACAGACAGACAGAGAAAAAGAGTGAGAGAGAGGAAGAGAGAGAGAGAAAGAGAGTGATAGAGAGAGAGAGAGACAGAGAGAGAGAGACAGAGAGAGAGAGAGACAGACAGACAGAGAAAAAGAGTGAGAGAGAGGAAGAGAGAGAGAGAGAGATAAACAAGGTATTAAAGAGAGCTAACCCCAGGCCCACTCCTGTCCCGTATCGTTCCCTAGCTCTGCAGCACCGCTGGTTGTGTGGGCGCCAATCAGCCCTTACAGTAGAAAACCCTAGATTGGAGACCGATACCCTTCCCTGTTGCTATTCATGCCCAGGCCCATTTAAATCTAATTTACTTTACCGATACGGGGAAATCCTTAAAAACTAGCCTTGTACACTAACTCTATCGGCTTTGGCAACTTTAATCTTTCTTCTATGACAAAAGCACTAATGTAACGGTACTTTCAGTCTAGGAGTCCAGGCACGGTCATGTCGAGGCGAGACTGAGAGGGGGAGTCTGGTTTATCCATGGACATTGGGGCCTGTCAGGGCGGACTTGTCTCAACTTGAGGGATAATGGATAATGTTGTCCAGGTATTGTCCAGGTATTGTCCAGGTATCGTCCAGGTATTGAGAGCCTAATCTACTTACTTCCACTGATCCCGCACGGTGCGTTGTCTCGCCATTCTCTAAAATTCCACAATTCTCTAACTATGATAATTCGCCGCTGTCGCCGTAAAGGATAGGATGCTAGGAGACTTAAAACATTTTTCGCTCTCTCTTTCTCTCTCTCTCTCTCCCTCTCTCTCTCTCTCTCTATCTCTTGATTCTAGTTCAGGTAATAGGGAATAGGAGCCTGGAACATTAAAGTTCTTGCGATAATGGAGCCCATTGGAAGCCTGACTCCGTAGAGAATCCACAATGGTATCCTAAGACACGTTAAACCCATAGTCAGACCAAAGACGATAGATAGATAAGGAATCTGCACCAGTGTCCAATCATAGGTCTATGGACGGGCCACAAGACTGACGTCTCACAGTCTTACGTGCTGCCACACACGAGCCAGGGCGGGATGCCACGACTCCTGTCTCAGTCAGTCACATTATACTGACACCGACCCAACCAGTAGGGAGCAAAATCGCCAGGGCTCGAACCCTGATCCGGACCTTTTGCGTCGGCAGCTGATATTCTACCCCAGGACCACCGGCCCCCTCCCCTCCATACTCAAGAGACAGGATTACATATCGCGTATATATCGCCAAACCTGGCGATGCCAGAGTGACGCCAGAGAAGAGAGTAGACTCGCCTCCCTCACTGACTAGCCTTGCCTGTCTACTGGTCAGCGCAGCCAGAGAGAGAGTCCACTCAGTCCAGACTGCCTGTCCACGATAAACAGGCGGACAATGGACTCGCCACCCGGGATGGTTTATGTGTTGACGTGTTGACGTGTTTGTGTACGCGGTCCACTTTATCACCAGAGTTTATCACTGACACCAGACCTGCGACAATACGAGGTAGAGAATATAGTGGGCAGTGGGGAATGGGCAGTGAACACACGCCATGGAGGTTGTGTCACTCTCTCGTTATGTCGTTAACTCTTAGCTCCCCTGGGGTTTTCCCAGAATGTTATTGTGGCCTTGGAAGAAGGCGCATCTACTGTCGAGGTCATCATCGTCTGGGTTTTCCCGGCTCCCGAAAGTTTTTATCCCATATAGTTTTTCTGTCATGAGGGGTATTGAGCGTTTGGTTCTAAATCTTGGTTAGTAACGAATGGGATTTGTAGATTGCCGTATTAAGGGTCTTGCTATGTGTATATATAATGCGTGCGTGTTTAGAGAGAGAGAAGGGAGAGGGATAGAGATAGATAGATAGATAGATAGATAGATAGATAGATAGATAGATAGATAGATAGATAGATAGATAGATAGATAGATAGATAGATAGATAGACAGAGAGAGAGAGAAAGAGAATGAAGTGAAAGGGACAGAGATAGATAGATAGAGAGAGAGAGAGAGAGAGAGAGAGAGAGAGAGAGAGAGAGAGAGAGGGGGGGGGGGGGGAGGAGTGATGGTGTGAGTGAAGAGATGATAAACACCGCCTTCTGATTAAGTTTCATCAAATTTCAGTCCGCTCTAAAATAACACCAATGTAATGATGTATGTGAAATCCAAAAACCTCTTAGGATTCTCCATTGACATTCACTGAACTTAAAGCTGAATTGTCAAACTCGTCCTAAAGCGCCGTTTTTCTCTGATCCCCACATGAAAATTCTGGGATGTACCTATTGTAGAGCCCACTTTTCGCTGGGCTCTTACCACAAAATTAATTCAGCCCAAATTGGTAACAAGATCGACCCCTCTGGGCGTCTCAAGGGCCGCAACTCAAGTCCACCGCAAACAGAGTTGTCTGCCTTAAGTCCACAAAGGTCATCCTCAGAAAATTGACCGTCCCAGAAAAATTTGACCAGACGGAATTTGAGCCGCCAAGGTCGCTCTGTGTCTCTTGAGAAGTTATGATCTGTTCTAAACATTGGAGATTTTCCTGGATTCGTGTTTGCTGACAGCTACAGCAAGGTGAAGGGTGTACGGTGTCTGTGCTCATTGTGAGTTGGTTTCCGTAAGGAGATTGGTCTAGTTTTAGACGGTTTTACAAAAATATGGTGCCAAGCTTTGGACCGCATATAATCATGAGTGTTCCAAATAAAAAAAATCTTTTTCTTGATTGAAAAAAAAAAGAATAAAAAAAAAAAAAACAACTTTATGTTAAATGTGTCTACATAAAAAACGCCAGTGTCTCCACTGAGGTATCTGACGCTCTTATCTGCGTAAGATCGGCCGGTATAATTTAGCCTGAAAAGGGAGAAGTAATTTTAGTACGAGTCGCAAACTGAGGTCTTTTAACGTAGTTTCACATAGTTGACCAATGCATAAAAATGTCAACATAAAAACTAAGTTTTTAGCAGAGGACATATTGGGAATAGTGATGTTAAATAAATTTGATAATAATGTTCTGATAAAAAAGAATAGACAAAAAGTTGACGGTTCGGAGAAAGAGGTAAAATTCAGATTGGGGAAGAAGGAGATATGGCAATATCACAGATGCAATGATCTAAAGACATCGAAAGGACGTACTAAAAAGGGAATAAGGTCGAAACAGTGTGACATACAAACAAACTAAAAATGTTGAAGACACACCAATCTCTATACTGATAGACAAACATAATATACATGTGAAGGTAAAGACGCTTCAAGCAGAAAAAAATAGAGAGAAAGGTGCCTAAAAGTAGAAGAAATGGAATGAGAATGGGCCAAGAAAGGGAAGTGAGACTAAAACATTCGCAGTGAAAATACTATACAAGGATGAGAAGAAAATTAAGTGAGTGAGTGGGAGGATGAGTAAGTGAGTGATTGAGGCTGGACAAGGAAATACGGCAGACAAAGGAAAAGAAAAGTGATTAGGAGAGTTAGTGAGTGAGTCAATAAGGAAATGAGAAAGTGAGTAAATGATTAAGGTATTGAGTGATTTAAAAATAGAGCGAGACCGGAGAAGAAAGGACGACAGAAGAGAAGGAAAAGAAAAGAGATTGAGAGAATGAGTGAGTAAATGATTGTGCAAGTGAGAGAATGAGTGTGTGAGTGAAAGAATGAGTGTGGGAGTGAGAGAATAAGTGTGCGAGTGAGAGAATGGCGTGGGAGTGAGAGAACGAGTGTGCGAGTGAGAGGATGAGTGTGCGAACGGGAGAATGAATGTGCAAGTGAACGAGTGTGCGAGTGAGAGAACGAGTGTGGGAGTGAGAGAACGAGTGTGGGAGCGAGAGCATGAGTGTGTGAGTGAGAAAACGAGTGTGCGAGTGATAGAATTAGTGAAAGAGTGAGTGCCGGCCAACGACGGTCCACTAATTCTCCAGTCGAAGATGTCAGGTGCCATGACACCCCCAGATGCGACTCGAGTGCCTGGTTTATCTGGCAAGCCCGAATCCTCCCGGGTCGCGCCTGTCCCGGCGATTTTAGTGGGCCAAACCAGCGGGAAACACCACGGCCAAGGGACAACCTGGCCAGCTGAGCAGTC
>RQTK01000318.1:100684-115431 GCA_003991915.1 Elysia chlorotica
TGATGATGTATTGATGTTGATAATAATAATGATATTGGTGATGATGTTAATGATGATAGTGCTGCTGCTGTTAGTGATAATGGTAATGAGGATGATTGCGATAGGGATGTTAATGATGCATCGATAATAATTAACAATTAATAATGTTGGGCATAACAATCATGGTGGTGTGGGTAATGGATTCGATAATCATGACAACGACGCCGACAATTCGCATGGTGATGTTCAAGAGAAGATCGGTGGCGGCCATGACAAATGGAGGTTTGAAAGATAGTCCTTTAAAGTGTGAGTTCTATTGTACTGATAGTGCTGAGAGTCCACTAATGGCTGAGAGGCCCTGTGCCCACTCGCCTGCCGCTGCCAGAGAATAGATAGATAGATAGATAGAGAGATAGATGGATAGATAGAGAGAAAGAGAGAGAGAGAAAGATTGAAAAGACAAGGAGAGAGACAGGGGGGGGGCATATACAGAGTGAGTGTAAGAGAAAGAGAGAGAGAGAGGATAAAGACATATGAAAGAGAGAGAGAAATAGAGAGAAAGAATGAAGAAAAAAGAGGAGCGAGAGCATTTCCCACTTGAGACCGGGTGATCCGAAGTCATGCTTTTAACGAAAGGCCCGTCTCCATGTAGAAATTTTGGACAGGACATAAAACTAGTCAAGTACCAACTTACTGTTTAAACTATAAACCAATAAGTGATTCCTAAAAGTGGACTCTTACCATTGGTCAATTATCGGCGCAAAGAAGATCCATTATAAGGAAGGAAAGTATCTACTTGGAACGCAAGCATTGCCATTACATTGTATTAGTCTGTAAAGCACACCCGTGTAAACCAAGATAGGAAGGTCGGGAAGAAAAGACTATATTAGAAAATAAAATACCTCGGTACGTCGGTTAATTAACTTCTTCTTTCTTGTTATTCCATAACGCGAAAGGTTTTTATGTATGATTATCATTTTCCAGCTTAATCTCACAAGCCAATTTAGCTTATTTTATCCGCAGCCAATGCATTATTTTGGTAACTCTCGCTCCCTTCTCTCTCTCTCTCACTCTTTCTCTCTCTGTCTGTATCTCTCTCTTTTTCTCTCTCTCCCTCTCCCCTCTTTCTTCCTCTCCCCTTTTCTGTCTCTCTCTTTCCTCTCCCTCTCTCTCTGTCTCTCTCTCTCTCTCTCTCTCTCTCTCTCTCTCTCTCTCTCTCTCTCTCTCTCTCTCTCTCTCTTTGTGTATGTGTTAGCTGTCTCTGTTTTAACCTGTATGTCAGTCTGCATGTCTATCTGTCTGGTCGTCTGTCTGTCTCTCCCTTCCCCCTCCATCTTTCTCTCTCTCTCTCTCTCTCTCTCTCTCTCTCATTTTGTCTAATCGTCTGTCTCTTTCTCCCCTCTGTCTCTGTCTGTCTGGTATCTCATCTCACTCTCTCTCTCTCTCTCTCTCTCTCTCTCTCTCATTTTATCTAATCGTCTGTCTCTTTCTCCCCTCTGTCTCTGTCTGTCTGGTATCTCATCTCTCACACACTCTCTCTCTCTCTCTCTCTCTCTCTCTCTCTCTCTCCCCATCTTTCCTCTTTCCATGAGAATCAAATAAATGGACACTCCAGAATTATGACATAATGTCCCCTCAGTACATCTTAATTAAATCCACGTCACGGCGCCGAGATGTCTAGGTTCTAGACCTGCTGCCTCAGATTTGCATGCTGATCACCGCATTTGCATAATCACAGCATACTTAGGCTAAATTATCTCCTATAACGCCATCATTAATAGATATTTATATATAACTCGATGCTATTTAGCGGATATCTATACAGCTAAAACAATCAAAACAGGTTTTTTCTTCTATTTTTTTTTTACCGGTAATGATAAATGTGTAATTTTACGTGATAATTATCTTTACCTTTAATCATCACTATCAGCCTCAATTATTTTATCCTCGCTTTCAAATGATCATCAATGTTCAGTAGCGATTATCAATACACGTATCAGCCTAAGCGGCTTGCGTTGATATTGTAGAACTCATAAGAATTGAAGCCAGGTATTATTACATGTATTATGATCTTGGTCGATGTTAATTACCTGGCCTTTTGAAGCGATCGGTCTGTGGCATTTTGTTGCATCACAGCTAAGGGGGAGATAAACCTGTAAGCAAAATATATGCTGGAAAGTATCGGGCGATTATGTAATTAGTGCACAAGGTAATCACTCTACTGATCCCGAGTGCAGTTCTGAAGTCACGGTGCAGATATGGAAAAAAACGCGATTACTGAGGGCTCTCTCAATCTCTCCATCTCTCTATCTCTCCATGTCTCTCTATCTCTCCATGTCTCTCTATCTCTCCATGTCTCTCTATCTCTCCATGTCTCTCTATCTCTCCGTAAATCTCTATTTCTTCATCTCTCTCTCTCTCTTTCTCTCTCTGAAAGAGAGAAAGACAGAGAGTGAGAGAGGTACGTAGAGAGAAAGAGAGAGAGAGAATCTGTGTCTATCTCTTCTCCGTAAATCTCTATCTCTTCATCTCTCTCTCTTTCACTCTCTGAAAGAGAGAAAGACAGAGAGTGAGAGAGGTACGTAGAGAGAAAGAGAGAGAGAGAGAGAGAGTGAGAGAGAGAGAGAGAGAGAGAGAGAGAGAGAGAGAGAGAGAGAGAGAGAGAGAGAGAGAGAGAGAGAGAGAGAAAGAGGGGTACACATAATTAAAAACCTACACCTACACGTCACGTCACCTGTGTATCAAAGACGCGTCAGATTTTTTCCACCGGTGCCTTTACAATGTACCTAACTCCTCCACCTCAACCACGTTATTATCCAGTAGGTGTAGATAAGTCCACAGTAACGATGCTACTTAAGACAGGCACACTGTCCCCCATGTCTACTGGCCACTGTCTGGTCCACCCCCACTTGACCCAGCCCATCCCTCTGCTAACCCTAATCCTTAATCCTTAATCCGGCAAATTTTGTTGTAATATGTGAATGACGTCATTAAAAAATGTATAACTGTAAATAATAATTTTTGTTTATCTTGACAGTATCTAGGATATTTTGTTGAGACTTTCATTGTATAACGATTGCATAATATTTAAAATAATTATACGAATCCTACTATCAATATTTCATTCACATAAATCATAGCATTACCCTATTTGTAAAATCGCATTTTTTACCTTCCAAATGATATCAATCTTTAAAATATAGGAAAATGGTATACACGATTTCCATTCAACTGAGATGACAATGTTCGTATCACTTCTTGACTAATGAAAAAAATCCCAACTCTTTTCTCCATAACTTATACATTAAAGTTCAGGGTTTTATATAATCTCAATTTAGTAACGATAGTAAAAATAGACCAAGACAGAGACTGGTCTTCAGGTAGAAAAGATGTTATGGACTGAGACTCCGAGATTTGTCCGACGCTAGACCTGATAAATGTAACCAGTTGGTGCCAACTCATTTATTTCCTTTGTACACATCCATAATCCTCTTTTTCAGCTTTCTCCTTTTGATATATTTTCTGTAAGGAAACAATAATCTGATCTAGATAATCATACTCTCAGTGTGTGTCAAGTATGATCATTAGTGTTGTATCAGGTCATGCAAAAAAAAAAAAAAAAAAAAAAAAAAAAATCGGATAGGTCGTTATCTGGCCACGTTTTTTGGGCCAATGTTTGAGACACCTGTTGGAGAGTACATAATCGTCCTTATTTTTCGTGTCTGTGTCAGGATAATGACAGGCTGGGCCTGGTTATGAAAACCTGGTGTACTTGCTCTGTTTCTGTGTACCAAAACGCACATATATAGTTTATGTTTTTTGGTCTTTAATACTTGTGATTCAATAAACGGGTCAGACTTCTAGAAGGATGTGGTAGTATCTCCGTTGTGAAAATTAAAGGCGTTAATCTAGGAAATAGATTTCTTATCTGTAGGTTTGTCTATGTGGTAGGGCCCCCGTTGTGAACATCAAAGATGTTAATCTAGGAGATAGATTTCTTATCTGTCTGTCTGTCTGCGTCCCCCCTACTTTTTCTCTCTCCCCTCCGCCTCTCTGTATGTCTATCTCTGTCTCTCTCCCTCTCTCTTTCTCTCTCTCCCCTCCGTCTCCCTCTGTCCCTCTGTCTGTCTCTGTTTGTACCTCCCCCCTCCCCTCTCTCTTTATATCTTCCTCTGAGAGCAGAGAATACTACACCAATTATGACGCTCACCCCCTCGTTGTGTGTGGTCTACTCTTGCCACCTGGGCACCTGAATACGCGTGGCATGAACGGAAAGGTGGGGTCCAGGTCGGAGACAGACAGAATTTCACAGAAACCGCAAAGTAAGGAGAAGGTGTTGCCTGTTGCTGTGTACATGTATTAGGGTAGAGCGTGCACATTTTATTCAGAATGTTTCGGGTTATATCTACGCGTCTAACGCTGCACTTTACCCTAACCCTGGTTGTGTCGGTATCGGTAAAATCTCACCTACCTCTGTGGTCCCATCACCGTAACTTATTTTCATTGAGACATAAGGGGTGTTACTCTGAGACAGAGCTTCCTTTTCTTTGATCAAACAAAAGTTTGGATTGGAAAATTGAATAGAAAATGGTAACGGCAAAAGATGCTTACAACATGTTTATTATCAGGTAGAGGCTCATTTTGAACTGGGAAAAGAAAGAAGTTGTACTTTGAAAATTCAACGACAGAACTCGTTTAGCATTCAGAAAAACTTAAAGACCACAAACCATGTTAGGTAACCGTAAGAAGTGTTATTATCATTACGAAAATTTGGTGTAAGGATTGTCATTTCCAACTCATAAAACAGTGGTAAGAAGGCGAATGTGTATAAATAGTAAGACACTGATTACTAGTTTCTCTATAGTTACTATATTGAAACATCACTGCTTTTGAAAATTATGCCTTAAAACCGAAAGTGAAAGTAACGCGGAACTTCAAAACGGGCAACAGTATTAGGATAGGTTTGATTCAAAACAGGCAACAGTATTAGGATAGGTTTGACATTCGAACAAACCACCCACGGTATTACATGTATAATTAAGCCTCTTTCACAGAGGCAACACCAGAATGATAGAAAAGAAAATTCCTATTTTAAAAGGTTACGGTGACCGAGTTGGGCGTTTCTTTTTTAAAAGACTCTGGGCATTAGGTTTGTGTTCTTGTGTTCCGGTGGTCCTCAAATCTGGGGATTCCCATTTTGTGACACGTAAGGTCAACGGTAGGGCCAGGGATGATACCATTATGTAAGGAAAGAGACAGGGGGCGTGACAAGGGTGTGTCTAGATCTTTATGACAGCGGTCCTTTCACTTACTTACTTTCTGTGTTTGTCGGTATCTCTTATCTCTCTCTCTCTCTCTCTCTTTCTCTCTCTCTCTTTCTCTCTCTCTCTCTCTCTCTCTCTCTCTCTCTCTCTGTCTCTCTGTCTCTCTTTCTCTCTCTCTCTCTCTCTCTCTCTCTCTCTCTCTCTCTCTCTCTCTCTCTCTCTCTCTCTCTCTGTTTCTCCTTGCAATCCTATGGGAGAGCCTCCAGAATTACAGTAACTGCTAGAAGAACGTAGAGATTTCTTGGTTTGTTAAGTTTTCAAGTAGCATCACACATCTTGTCATGTTTTCTGGTAGTAAACACGTACAGCTTAAAAAAACAAAACATTCTACAAGTAGTCAGGCGTTTGATTGGTCAATTGGCAGCGCCATGGGCTGATGATACAAGTATGCACTAAAAAGTTACAACACCAGGCGACGAGGTGGTCGTATGTTAGAGTGTGCGTCTTCTAACGTGAAGGCTGTGGGTTCGGATCCCAATCATCCCGACTCGTTTTCCTAATACGTTTGAGCCAGTGTCAGTATATTGTGGTTGAACAAGTCCCTGGTACATGTATTCAGTTCTGGTGTCCAACGCGACATAAATTATGACCCTCTTTGAGAATCTTGGTGATACAGCTTCAGTTTTCCGAAAAAAAAAAGATTAGTCTAATGATGTACAAAGTATTACACTACACCTCACTGTACGGTAAATGAATGAAGCGACATATATAGTCTATAGAGGCTAATCCGTCGCTGATGTTATTGCCACACACAGGCCGTGATTCACCGCTTTCTTTAAGCCTTTCTGACGATTCTTCTGTAATCGCCACGATAATCTGATGCTGAAAAACACTCTCTGTGACATAACTCTTAAATCGTTATCATGCAATGGTGTTATGTTAATGTCTTATGAATATTAGTTTCATCGTAGTTACATAGAAGTTACGTTTAACTTGATGTTTAAAACGAAATATTATTATGTAAGTCTATACAAAGGAACAAGAATCGCGGCACGTCAATGTGGATTCCATGATTCTACTAGACTTAACAGTGTGTTTGGTTATGTAGGGGATTAGGATGACTAAGTTAACAAACATCTTCCTCTCTCCCTCTCTCTCTCTCTCTCTCTCTCTCTCTCTCTCTCTCTCTCTATTTCTCTCTCTTTGTTTCTTTCTCTGTCCCTCAATCTTTCTACATCTCTCACATTCTCTCTCCCCGCGATATCCTTCTCCTTTCCTCCTCCCACCCCTCTCTCTCTCTCTATCTATATCTATCTCTGTCTCTTTCTATGTCTGTCTCTATCCCTGAATCCCTCCATCTATCTCGCCTCTCGCCTTCTTCTCTCCCCTCGATCTCCTATTCCTTCCACCTCTCTCTCTCTCTCTCTCTCTGCCTCTCTCCATCTGTCACGATTTGAACCCGCAGCTTCAACATGAGACCGACAGGCAACACCCAACACTCTAGAGCTCTCCCTCGGCCCACAGCTGTTAAGTCCTACCCAGTGAATCACCGAGATATCCTGATGGGATGGGTAAATCCCAGAGTGGTCCCGCTTAGATGGCCCCACCGGAACCAGGGGCTGAAGGACCTCACCCAGATCTATTTTTGTATTATCGGGATTATCCAGAACTTCCAGGGCCACCCACGATGAAGAGATCAGGTTTTGGCACTTTCCCTCGCGGTGTTTTATCCGTTTGGACATCACCATTATATGTTGGCTTGTGCTTTGTAATGATTAAAGTGCGATGGTGACTATTGCCGGAGTTTAGTCATATAGGCTGGTCGACTAATCTGTAGAGTCGATGGTAGTTCCAGATTTGGGTCCACTGTCTTCAGATCTCGATAATGAACTGACGTCACACGCGACCGAGCGGGAAGTGGAATTCACATCCAAGGCCAAGGTTGGGGTTTCTCTAGAAAGAGAGGGAGTTCCTCTATCCGGGTTAAACGTCTCCTAGGTTTCCCTGAGGGATCCTATATGGCGGCCGAGGTTGGGGTGGAACTTTTTACTATTTTAAGGCCCGGTTTTCACTAAATAATGAATAAGTGAACGAAGAAGAAGAAGACTATATAATGAATCAGTATGTCAAGAGACCCCAGGGACTGATCTTATCAAAGATCATGGATACTTTTGTCCTGTATAGAAACAAATTGCGCTGTAAACAACCGAAAAAATCTCCATAAACAACAACACCACCACCACCACCAACAACAACAATAACAACAATAACAACAACAACACAACAACAACAACAAAAATAACAACAACAGCAACAACAACAACATCAACAACAACAACAAAAACAATAACAAAAGCAACATTAACACAAAAATAACTGATGTCAGTTCAGCCAATAAAACAAAACAAGAAAACAACAGGACTGCAAATGTATCATTATTGAGCTATAAAAAAGATGGCTACGATGTCATGTTGGTGCGAAACTTCAAAACAATTGTTTAAAGCATAATTTGTCGAATACATAAAATATAAAGATAAACAAACAAAATTAGCTTTTTTCGGAAAACAGTATAAGGCAACGATGCCGACAAACACTTGTCTTATTCCGCTCGCTATCATTCCCCTCCACATATTTCCACCATCCTCCTGTCCTTTCTATATCTCCCCAATTCCTTCTTATCCCCAATCCACATCTCCTCCATACAGTCCAACTCCTCCTCCATGATCAGTCTTCCATCTCCAACTCCACCTTTTCTTATTCTTCCCCTGATCTTCTCGGGAATTAAAATCCCCCATTGACACAACACTTCGCATCGTAGACTGACCACACAGACATGAGACAAACCATGGGTAAACATCGCTACAGGTGCTCCGTCCATCACCGAGACTGCCCATTGTCCACTACTCCAGTACTCCCATACTGACCAATGACCAGCACCTCAAGCTCATGGGATATTTGCGCAGCGGTTTAGTCTGCCCACTTGCTTTCTGATACGATTAGAGAAGTTCTTGCGTTTGTTCCTCTCACTATCACTCTCTTTCTCTCTCTCTCTCTCTCTCTCTCTCTCTCCCCACCACCCCTCTCCCTCTGACTCCCCATCTGCAGATGAGCGCATGCCTAGATTCTCTCTCTCTCTCTCTCTCTCTCCCTCTCCTATCTTTCACTCTCCAGTAACTTCTGAACCAAAAATCCATCTTTCCTGGCAGATAATCTCAAAACACGTTATCTCATTCAGTCATTTTTATTCTATTTAAATTATATTTTAATATCACCCCCCCCCCGTAACTTCCGCACCCATAATATATCTTATTTCCACCGAAGATAATCCTAGTAAAAACATGTTCTCTCATTCCGCCAGTCTTAATTTCTATTTAAACTACATTTGAATATCATTTCTCTGTGTCTTCCACTTTCTCTCTCTCGCTCTCTCGCTCTCTCTCCCTAGCTCTCTGTCCTCTCTATTTGTCATATATTTATCTGACATATACAGGGAAACAACAAAATAGACAGAGAGCGAGGGAGGCCGCCCAGTAGCCATTCTAGAGTTTGACAATACGGCTCAGAGATACACAGACAAGCACACATAGAAGCACACAGGCAAATAGACACAGACACAGGTTGAGAGAGATAATCAAACAGAGAGAGACAACGAAGGCACATCCATAATTCAAACATATTCTTCTACCCTAAAACATTCTCCACACATACTCGTATCATCTTAGGGACCGGACAATAGCCCCATGTCCAACTCAATGGTCACAGAATCTGACCAGGAGCCAAACAACACCAGCTGGTCTTTCCTCGGACACAGGGAATCTCTCTCTCTCTCTCTCTCTCTCTCTCTCTCTTCCTCTCTCTCTCCCTCTCTCCCCCTCTCTCTCTCTGTCTCTCTCTCTTTCTCTCTCTCTATCTTTCTCTCCCCCCTCTCTCTTCCACTCTCTCTTTCTCTCTCTCTCTCTCTCTCTCTCTCTCTCTCTCTCTCTCTCTTATTTTAACGTCTCCTATGTCCGTAAGGAGGGGACCCTATACGGCGAGTGCTATGTCGAGAGGACGCTAATGTACCTCAAGTGTCTCGCAGACCCGTTGTCATATTAACACAGGTGCTTTTTTCCAAGGCTACAGAGATCTGGATAAAGTCCCCATCTTTTTCTCCAGGATTTCTAAGAAGGCCCTAGAGAAAAACCCACTTCTATAAAATATGTTTGCTACATGTATTAAGTTTTAGAAAGAGCTTTATGGGTAAAAGTATGGATTTACCGTGAGAGAGAGAGAGGAGAGAGAGAGAGAGAGAGAGAGAGAGAGAGAGAGAGAGACAGAGACAGAGACAGAGATAGAGAGAATGAGAGAGATAGAGGGAGGGGGAATGAGAGAGAGAGAGAGAGAGAGAGACTGAGAGACATACACATACAGAGGTCGAGGTAGAGAGATAACGATATCTGTAAAATACGGGCCGAATACTTAGCCAGGATAAGGTGAAGAAAAAAAGGGGGCGCTAGATGGTCCACATGCTAGAGCGTTGCATTGATGATTAGGGGACCCGAGATTCGAGTTTAGGCTAAAAGCTTACCCATGCTTGACGGAAAGCTGGCGTCTTTGCAAAGGACTCTTTGATAGATATTCTGGTGTTCATGAAATTCAACATATATTTTTTTTAATTTTTCACCTCGGCTTCTTAGCAATGGTACATGGGCGGCTGAGACATGAGTCCAGGTGTCTCCGCATACTGTCTCTGTGTGTCAGCATCTAAGATTTTCAGATGTTAGTCTTGGGGCCCGTTCACAGTACAGCCTATATAGTGCTGGTGTTGGACGTTAAGCACCAAATTCAACTTAACCCAGAAACATACGACAATACTGGGTGTGTCATATTTTAGCTTTCACTACCTATAATTGGCATTAACTCAAGTCAAATACATGTGAAGGGTAGTAAATAAAGCTTACCAAATGGTACGATAGCTCATTTTGTTTTTGAAAAAACCCTCAAAACCAAGTTTAGAGGCGTTCTTCAATTGAGTTTAAATCGGTGATCAGGGTGTCATGGGCAATGCTCTATCTTACTGTACACCAATGTAATAGCATAGTCTGGGTCTCATAACAAGAACAAATTGTGTCCATTTTGAGGATGAGGTTGGAAGATTGGAATACTATCTACATTGTATATCTGGTACATGTACTATTACATGTACATGTAATGTTCTTATGAGATTAATCGACAAAAGTAAGACACCTAAAACTATTAAAACAACAATTACAACCGCATTGCATAATCCCCAAAGAGTATATTTTTTTCATTTTAGCTTATCCCATCCCATCACACAAACGTTCTTTTGTCCTCATTTTTCTGATCTTCGTGGCCTGAAGAATAGGTGCAATTTTTTTCCAAAGCACTATAAAGATAAAGGAAATATACATAGCATAACCCCACAGAAAGATTGGCTTCAAAACGGGAATCCTTTATCATAATGAAATACTAAATTGCTCTCTTCTTTCTGTTCTTTCTTCCCTTTGTCGCCTGGACCGTTGTGTCTTTGATCCTTATGGTGCGGCCCTTGTAGCTATCTGTTTTCTCGGGTAATAGCCCTCGCATGAACTCCTCCATTCTGGCCGACGGTCTGTTTAGTATCTTGGCCAATTTATTGCCTTTTGAGAAGCGGGGATGTTTTAGTGGCTTCACCACCGCGCCTTGCTCAGGTTCATCCCGCCGACGTGTTTTCGTGTTTTACAGGCAGTGTTGCAAGCCTGCCAACCTACATCAGACACTAAAGTGGCAAATATGGGGAATACAGTGTATATAAAACAATGCAAATCCGGTGTTTTTGGCGTACGATTGGCGTGACCCAGTACTGTGCCATGCCGCGCCATTTCCGCGGGATTCCCCGTATTGTACGGGCTGGCCAGGGTCTAACTCTAACACCCCTGTCCTCAGTCCTGGGTTTATGGGTTGTCGGACACCTCCAGGTACAACTTAATACCCGCTCCAGCTCTGTATCTGGTCCTGGTTTATGAGGCCAGTCGGGCCTGGGGTCCCCCCTCACTATTAGCACGGCCATCAAGCCAATTCTGGGTCCAAAGGCTTCAGGTGGTTTGGATCTTCTCTCTGATTTGGTAGACCGGGTCACATAGTAGACTAATGCAAGTACTTGTACTTCGACATAGTGTACCATAGGTCTGGTGTACCCAACCGGACGAGCTGGCCTACATGGTAGGGCGTTGTGCTTCTATTTGCGAGGTGGTTACCAGTTCCATCTCATGGTCGGACCATTTTTTTCAGATTTCCTTGCATATCTGATTGATTAAATCGGTGTTAGTATATTAAGAACATCTGAGACAGAGGTTTTTGTATCTTCTCTCTCTCTCTCTCTCTCTCTCTCTCTCTCTCTCTCTCTCTCTCTCTCTCTCTCTCTCTCTCTCTCTCTCCTGTGTTCACCTGATGGATTCTAAACGGGTACAGGCGAACAATATGGCACAGTATTGTTGCTATGAAGGCTGATTAAAGATACTCTATATTGTTGCTATGAAGACTGATTAAAGATACTCTCTTCAAAGCACAGCACCATTCTTTACAAAATTTTTGTTCGGCGCCCAGACAATGCGAAGTTATTAGACAATTAATGTTAATTCTTTTGTAAAAAAAGAAAGAAATTATGATTGTGCTCAGATCATTGAATACTCAGTGGTCTTTGCCCAAAACGATCACCTGCCCATGGCGACCCCCTTTGTAGACGATCTTCGGTCGTCACTAATGGTAAGTTAGGCTGTAGAGCAAAACAAGGTACATAAATAAATACAGTGACTCGAGTCTACTGTTTAACTAAAGACCTTAGATTTCATCAAGCCAAGAGCGAGAATTTAACTTCAAGGTCAAACTTCAAAACTCTTGTTTGTCAGTCAAGCGCTTTACCGACTCGTTATCTGACGTTTACGGCTAATATAGGTGGTGTATTACACTAAAACATCTCTGGTTCGAACCTGAAAACCTGTGTATGTCAGTCTAGTGCTCTTCCCATAGAGCTAACACACGCCTATGGCCATAAAAGTCGCATATTCCCTTAAAGCATCTCTATTTCAAACCTCAAATCTCTTGTTTGTCAGTCAAGGGCTCTACCCACTGAGCTACCTAACACCCACAACTAATACACGTCCCGAATTATACCCAGCTCTGTATCTGCTCCTGGTTTATGAGACCAGTCGGGCCTGGGGTCCCCCCTCACTATTAGCACGGCCATCAAGCCAAGTTTGGACCCAAACGGCTTCAGGTGGTTTGGATCTTCTCTCTGATTTGGTAGACCGGGTCACATAGTAGACTAATGCAAGTACTTGTAC
This sequence comes from Elysia chlorotica, assembly GCA_003991915.1. Taxonomy (NCBI): domain Eukaryota; kingdom Metazoa; phylum Mollusca; class Gastropoda; family Plakobranchidae; genus Elysia; species Elysia chlorotica. The sequence continues at coordinate 113,250 of RQTK01000318.1, forward strand.
GTTCTATACTACAGCGTGTACCATATAGGTCTGGTGTACCCAAGCGGACAACATGGCCTAAGTGGTAGGGCGTTGGGCTTTTATTTGCGAGGTGGCAACCAGTTCCATCTCATGGTTGGGCAATTTTTTTTCAGATTTCCTTGCATATCTGATTGATTAAATCGGTGTTAGTGTATTAAGAACATCTGAGACAGAGGTTTTTGTATCTTCTCTCTCTCTCTCTCTCTCTCTCTCTCTCTCTCTCTCCCTCTCTCTCTCTCTCTCTCTCTCTCTCCTATGTTCACCTGATGTATTCTATACGGCTACAGGCGAACAATGTGGCGCAGTATTGTTGCTATGAAGACTGATTAAAGATACTCTCTTCAAAGCACAGCACCATTCTTTACAAAATTTTTGTTCGGCGCCCAGACAATGCGAAGTTATTAGACAATTAATGTTAATTCTTTTGTAAAAAAAGAAAGAAATTATGATTGTGCTCAGATCATTGAATACTCAGTGGTCTTTGCCCAAAACGATCACCTGCCCATGGCGACCCCCTTTGTAGACGATCTTCGGTCGTCACTAATGGTAAGTTAGGCTGTAGAGCAAAACAAGGTATATAAATAAGTAAAGTGACTCGAGTCTACTGTTTAACTAAAGACTGTAGGTTTCATCAAGCCAAGTGCGAGAATTTAACTTCAAGTTCAAACCTCAAAACTCTTGTTTGTCTGTCAAGCGCTCTAACGACTGAGCTATCTGACATTTATGGCTAATAGAGGTCGTGTATTACACTAAAACTTCTCTGTTTCGAACCTCAAACCTCTAGTTTGTCAGTCAAGCGCTCTACCGACTGAGCTACCTAACACCCACAACTAATACCAAGTCCCGAATTACACTAAAACCTTTCAGGTTCAAACCCCTAGTTTGTCAGTCAAGCGCTCTAACGACTGAGCTATCTAACACCCACAACTAATACACGTCCCGAATTACACTGAAACCTCTCTGTTTCGAACCTCATACCTCTCGTTTCTCAGTCAAGGGCTCTACCGACTGAGCTATCTAACACCCACAACTAATACACGTCCTGAATTACACTAAAACCTCTCAGGTTCGAACCTCAAACCTCTAGTTTGTCAGTCAAGCGCTCTACCGACTGAGCTATCTAACACCCACAACTAATACACGTCCCGAATTACACTGAAACCTCTCAGGTTCGAACCTCAAACCTCTAGTTTGTCAGTCAAGCGCTCTACCAACTGAGCTATATAACACCCACAACTAATACACGTTCTGCTGAATTACACTAAAACCTCTCTGTTTCGAACCTCATACCTCTAGTTTGTCAGTCTAGCGCTCTACCCACTGAGCTATATAACACCCACAACTAATACACGCCCCGAATTACACTAAAACCTTTCAGGTTCGAACCACAGACCTCTAGTTTGTCCGTCAAGCGGTCTGCCAACTGAGCTGTCTATCACCCACAACTAATACACGCCCCGAATTACACTAAAACCTTTCAGGTTCGAACCACAGACCTCTAGTTTGTCCGTCAAGCGGTCTGCCAACTGAGCTGTCTATCACCCACAACTAATACACGTCCTGAATTACACTGAAACCTCTCAGGTTCGAACCTCATATATCATGTTTGTCAGTCAAGCGCTCTACCCACTGAGCTATCTAACACCCACAACTAATACACGTCCTGAATTACACTAAAACCTCTCAGGTTCGAACCCCAAACCTCTAGTTTGTCAGTCAAGCGCTCTACCAACTGAGCTATCTAACACCCACAACTAATACACGTCCCGAATTACACTAAAACCTCTCAGGTTCGACTGTCCATCCATCAGGCGATCAACATGCTGGCATCCGTCTACTGTTTGACCAATGTCCGAGCGGCCGGAGACAAAAGCCTGGCGTATAATCCGCTGAGTGCTGTCTGCTGACCACGAACAATGCGGTCCGGAGCTCGAGATGACCACTCGGACAACTGCTGTTGACCAGTCCCTGCTTGCTCGCGGCCCATCTTGTTGTTACCCCCGTGTCCACTTTGTCCAGTCGAAGCGCCGCTAATTCCTGCTTTGTCCGGACACTGGATGGTCATCTCTCTCTCTCTCTCTCTCTCTCTCTCTCTCTCTCTCTCTCTCTCTCTCTCTGTCTCTCTCTCTCTGTCTCTCTGTCTGTCTGTCTCTCTGTCTCT
>RQTK01000318.1:115461-132961 GCA_003991915.1 Elysia chlorotica
TCTCTCTCTGTCTCTCTCTGTCTCTCTCTGCCTCTCTCTCTCTCTCTCTCTCTCTCTCTCTCTCTGTGTCTCTCTGTCTCTCTCTCTGTCTCTCTCTCTCTCTCTCTCTCTCTCTCTTCTGAGTTTTCATCACCTGGCCAAGTCAATTCCTCCATTCCATTCCATTATCTTTACCTGAAGCTGCCCTATCTCTATATCGCTATCTCTTCTTCTTAACAAGTTGGTGAGATAAGATACCGGTGTTCCACTGTCACTCTGTCTGTCCCCCCCCCTCCCTCCCCCCCTTTTTTAAAACCTTTATAATTTTTATTCTTCTGACTTCCAAACCCCTTTCTCTTGTCATCTCTAATGTAAGAGCAATCTCAAATATAAAGATACAGATAAAGAAACCTAGGAGACGTTAAACCCGGATAGAGGGAGAGAATTATCTTCTTCCCTCTAAAGAGAACGATGTATATTGCATGTGTAGCTTAGAAAGAACTAAACCAATTTGCCACTATGGTGACAATATCTGACATGGTTGTACATGTCATTTAAAAAGCTTGCAAGACAAAGCCTCGCCATTTCAATCCTATACTGATTTTAAAGGTCTCCAAACACATCGAAATGAGACCCACAATGCAGAACCCAGAATCCATCCTAGAGGGATTTCTATCATCCGGGATTCCATCAGTGATGCGGCTGGGTTCCCAGGGTAACATGTGACCCGTGACCCCATCCCTGGGGAAATTACTGACCAGTCCAGGGCTTCGGACAATGGCGGAGAGCCTGGTCAACATGATTATTTAAACTTTATCCGGGAGATAGCCCGCGTCCACTTAAATCCGATGCTTCAATCGGCTCATCTCTGGTCAAAAGCCGGCTCCGATTCACCGCACGCAGTCACTGCGGTTTTAGAGAGGTGGAGGGTAGGGATAAGTGATGGTGGCTTCTTTTTGCTCGTCTCTTGCTATCCATCTGTCTATCTCCTCGATTGCCTCATTGGCTGCAGTAGTCTCTTGGATTTTTAGAAGTACATGTATTGTCTTTTATGCACCTGTGTCTTAAATTAATATAGAGACTTTAGAAATGTGTCTGTTATACTTCTTTTTAGCATTTCAAATTTGAAATCAATCCATCTATTTATCTATCTATCTATCTATCTATCTATCTATCTATCTATCTATCTATCTATCTATCTATCTATCTATCTATCTATCTATCTATCTATCTATCTATCTATCTCCATAGATCGATCTAGCCATACCTATTGATCTACCTATCTTTCAATTCATTTGTCTATCTAGATACATACACATTCCACACAACCATTACCAAAAATCTCTTTAGGTACATTTACCTTTTCAGGTAACACACAAAGAAAACGCACTGTCTACTACAGTAACAGACAGGGACGAGACAGCTCTACCCACCTACAGTCGTGTAAACCGATTTTAACCGATATTGACATAATAATTCATGAGGGGTAATTGCCCCCTTCATCCGCTCAGATTATCTCCCTTTAGCCGCTCACCGAGTGGACACCGCATTGTGTTTTGTTCTGATCCAGCTTGATAAAAACTCTCCATCCTACACCTATGTCACAGTCATCACGAGATCCCGATAAAATATTTACTTATAATCCTGAAGAGATATAGATTGTAATGGTATCTCACGTCTAATCGAACATTCATATACAGTGTAATACAATACCATGTAATACTGGTTGAAAGTGGGAGTCTTTTACATGATTGTATATGATGGTTCTATCCTCTTTTCGTTTTTTGTGCCTAATAAGTGTAATGGGAGAACTGGTAGCGCAGTTGGTCTGGGCTTTCAATGTCTAGAAAAAAATCTGTAACAATTATACTTTTCTTTCTTTTTTTTTTTTAATAAAGGCATCATTCCTTACAACAATCAACTCGTTCCGAAAGGCATGCCTAAATATTCAATTTATAGACTTCTCAAAAACTTGATTTTTTTCTCGAAGAGTCAAACTGAACGTTTTGCGTTCCGAGTCTTCCATAGTTTGACTGAAATGATACCCCGGTATGTAGATCGAGGCCTTCCTTTGGTTGTCTGTATTTTCTGAGGCGTTGTTTTGAGATAGCCCGAGCATACAAAGTCAGCGCCAGATCACAATGGCGGGACATGCGCCGTGTTAACGCGCAGCTATCCGATCCCCAGCCCTAATGTGTTGTGATGTCCGCCCTAACAAACAGGCCTCCTACCGACTCCATTGTTCGCGCCGACCGGCTGATGGGGCGCCCCCTGCCGGCTAGGGACAGAGCGGAGTTGTCTCGCCTTGTCCCATGATGAAGTTATCCCCCCTGAGTGAGACTGCGAGGGTACCGCCCTCTGCGCCGGACTAAAGACCCACTGCGCGCCTGACGACCGACAGCGCAAAATCCGAGACACGGCCGATCTGGCGAGGCGTTGACGATCTGGTTTTAATGTTTTAATGTTTTCACAACACAAACCTGGTTTTCATCGATTCCCACCGGCCGGCCTTTATCCCTGAAAGCTGCGCATATTTCCTTCTACCCCGGAGAAATCAGGCGTGAGCGCTTTTATCTGCGCCAGTCGCCACTCGGCTGTCTTGTCTCTGGCCCCATCAATGGGGTTTGAACATTGTACTTTGTGTAATACCATCGGTCTCCAGCCTGGTTTTAATGGGAGACATTAGCAGGGTATTAAAATCCGTTTTTATAGAAAAGTTGACTTTGAAAAGGAGTTTAACGGATGGAAAACATTTGAGACATGCGTGGAACATGGTTCCAATGGGGAGAAATGTTACAGAAAAGGTAGGAAAGAAGGAGAAGTGGGAAGGGGATAAAAGATTTAACGCCCTACAAGATAAGGACAGGATTAAGACCATTTTGCATGACCGGTTTTCAAACAGCCCATCGTGATGACACACAAAGAGAGTTTTCCAAAGGGGATTCTGATATCCACATTTTAACATATCAATGGTATATTATCATAGGCTTAAAAGTCATCTACCCAAAAAAAGAAAAAAGTTTAAAAAAAACAACAATAAAAAGCTTGAATATTTAAAAAAAAGGATATTGCAATGAAAATTAGATTCCATTTTTTATGAGCCTTAAATTGTTATGTTGATTAGCCCTAACTTATTATGTTAATGCTCTAATGGTGTTTTAAAAAGCGGAAAATGATTTTGGTATAAACAATCGAAAATCTGTCACTACATGTGGTAACTGAATATGTGTGGAGGTTTTTTTGAGGTTTCCTCACACGATGGTAAACAGTGTTTACAAAACTTAAGAAATAATATCTATGACAACATGTTCTTTTATGTCTCAAATACATTTATTAATTATTTAGAGGAAAACAACTTCCATAACTTAGTTTGATTTTTAGAAAAAATGTGAACCCAAGAGTAAGATATTATACACTTGCTTCAAACATTCTTAGCATCGATGTCTCAACTTCACATCAAAGCGGATAAAAACCACTGTTCAATCGTGTATTACCAATTTAGCCTGATAACTTCTAGAAATGTTAATTTTTATTTTCATTTTGGGATCCGAATCTTCGTCACATTCCTCTTGATATTAATGCATAGCCTGCCTTCAGTATTTTTCTTACCACCAGTTTTAGACCTAAATCTTTCTTTCTCTCTACGCTTTCAGTAGTCTTGGGCCTGTCCATATATACACACATGTAGTGCTGACGTTGGACGTTAAGTCTACCTCTCTCTGTTTGGGACAGTCTCCGTGTCTCTGTCTATATACCCCCCTCTCTCTCTCCTCCCCCCCTCTCTCTCTCTCTCTCTCTCTCTCTCTCTATCTCTATCTCCCTCTGTCTCCTCTCCCCTCTTCTCATCCTCCTCTCTTCGTCGTTCTCTGTCGTTCCTTTTTCTCCTCCCTCTGCCCATCTCTCCCCTATCTCTCTCCTTCTACCCATCCGCCTCTCTCTCTCTGTCTCTCTCTCCCTCTCTTTATCGCCCTCTTTCTCCTCCCTCTGTCCATCTCTCTCCTCTCTCTCCCCCTCTCTCTCCTATCTATTCTCTCTCCTTCTCCCCCCCTCCATTTATCTCTCCTTATCAAGCACGATCTGACCATGCGGCGAACCCGATCCCCCCAATTTGTCCTGGTTGAAAAGGCAGAGGATCAGCCTGGCGAACACCTGAGAGTCGGACTTGTTGATGCTCTGTTTGATGTCCCGACTCCATCTCACTGTCGCTCTCACACATACCTCTCTGTCTGTCTGTCTGTCTGTCTGTCTGTCTGTATTTAAGTCTGTGTGTATGTATGTCTGTCTGTCTTTCTGTGTGTGTACCTGTCTGTCTGTCGCTCTGTCTGTCTGTCTGCATGTCTATCTGTCTGTCTGTTTCTCTCTCTCCCTCTCTCTCTATCAATCTATCTGCTCTCTCTCTCTCTTTTTGTCTCTCTCTCTATCTCTCTCTCTCTCTCTCTCTCTCTCTCTCTCTCTCTCTCTCTCTCTCTCTTCTCCCCCCCCTCTCTCTCTCTCTCTCTCTCTCTCTCTCTCTCTCTCTCTCTCTTACTCTTCCTTTCTATTTCTCCTAGCTCGCTTACCAGTATACATTCCTGTATTGACTCTCTTCCAGGTCTGATCTACTGTCCTACTTTCGTTTTGGTGTTGTTTTGTGGACGTCTCTCAAAACATGATCAAAATTAGTTACTTGCAAGCAACTTTTCAGAACAGGGTTGTTATAGATAGATGGATTTGAGTTTGTGTTATTTGGCTATGTTAACCCCTAGTTATTGTTTGTGTTCATCTTAAGAGTGATGTAGTTTGGGTCCTATTTATATTATATTAACACACAAAAATGCGAGATAAAAATCAGAATCTATCTTGAATACCAACAGGATATCAAGAACACTTGCATATTTAAAGCCAGTTTCTTTTTTTCTTTTCCATTGCCCAGCAATTGGTGACTAATAACAGTTTAAAATTTTACGACTCACAATTCAACAATAGACTGTCCTATTTGCGATTATCAGATTCTTTTTAGTCCAACACTAAATCAACATTCTATCTCACCTTAAGATCAAGGTGAATCAACATGACTGCCGTCTCTGAACCAACCAGGACATGGTACATTATAGTCTGAACGTGGAACAGTCATGGTATTGGGGCTAGAGCGTGGGCATGGGATGTAGGAAGTCCGGTGTTCGAGCCCCGCTATTTTCTACAAGATTGTTTCCAAATGTTGTTGTCAGTATAGTATGTGATAAGTGCTGGGTTCCATCACCAAAAAGTACTTTTATTTGGACATAGGATACGTCAAACAAGTAAAGAAATTATTTAACAGTTATTTTATCTCACACCTTTAGCCCTAGCCAAATAACTATATCCTGAATATTTTACTTAAGCATCTATTACATTATACCCAAAATGTAATTGGACCGAGGCCCTATCTGAACCCATGGCGATGTGATCAGTGACTGAGCACCCCGGTGATTAAAGACTGCTGCATGTCGGCACAGTGGCAGTTGTTGAAATGATTTGGTTCAACGTCCAACATCCAGCACTATATAGACTATATTGCGAACGGGTCCCAAAACTGACGTCTGACAATTTTATGTGCTGCCACGCAGGTGACAGGGCGGGGATACCATGACTCTTGTCTCAGCCGGTCACATTAAACTAACACCGACTAAACCAGTTGGGAGCGAAATCGCCAGGACTCGAACCCGGACCTTTTGCGTCGGGAGCCGATGTCCTACCCCAGGACCACCGCGCCCCTCAGGCGCAGTGACTGAGATAGGGTTGACGCTTTAAACGCCTGGCCTCCCAGGCTCTTGGATATAATCTTGGGAATCCCCGAATCTTCCTTCTATGTATGCTTGGCCCCCCACGCTGTTGTGACAGTCTTGCACTCTCGGGCCTGCCAAACCTAGGTCAATCAAACCGTATCTTTACCTATTTTCTAGCACTTGTTTGGCTAAAACGTTCACTTTTCTGACTGTTTGGGAAGGCAGGCCGACCTTCTACAGTATAACTACCAGATTAAGTTTTGTTTTTCTTATAATCCTCTAAATCAGTACAATGTATTATATATCCCTACAGCCCATCCACCCCTTTGAATCCCCACCACTTTACTGTATCCCACACCCAACCACCCTTCTCTCCCATCAACCTTGCTCTCATAATCATATATTGTAATTGGACCATCTGACTCTCCATAACAAGTATCTTACTTCTTTGTTGTTGAAGTTTGAGAATATTGGTTTTTTCAATGTTTTTCTTTTTCCCTCTTCTTGTTGTAAGGGATCTGGCTCTCCGTTAGGCCTACAAGTTTTTTTTTAGTTTTTTTTTTCGTTGAGGTTTAAGAATATTTGTTTTTTAACGTTTTTCTTTTTCCCTCTTCTTGTTGTCAGAGTGAGATTACTGTTAAGCTGTGTACTGAATACCATCTGGCTCTCCATTACAAATATTTCACTTTTTTTTGTCGGTGAGGTTTAAGAACATTGTTTTCTTGTTTTTTGTTTGTTTGTTTGTTTGTTCTGTTTTGGTTTTTTTTCCCTTTTCTTGTTGTAAGAGTGAGATTACTGGTAAGCTGTGTACTGAATACCCTCTGCGCTTCGCTAGGTATGAGTCACAAGCTGTGCTGGGATATCACCAGATGAGGTTATGGCTAAAAGGCACATGTACAACGTTAGGTGGCGTGGAGGTAGAGTGTGTAGCCATATATTTGTCAGAGAAAAGGTTTGAGACTCCTATGAAATGATGTTCAGCAAAAAATCCGCAGGAAAAGTTTTGTTGGAAGTAGAGCACGACGTGTTAGGTGGTTGAGGGTTAGAGCTGGTGTCCAGAACCAGAGGGAAGGGTTTGATACACATGCTGTCGGTTAAGAACTTGGTGTTATGTTGTTTCAGCGGAATCTTCACTATGTGTGCCATACTAGATTTTGTTAGGTCGGTGTCAGTATGTCGTAGCCAGCTGAGACACGAGTCCATGTATGCCCGCACTGTCTATGTGCAGCAGCACGTAAAATGGTCAGACATCAGTTTTGGGGCTTGTCCACAATACAGCCTATGTGGCGCTGCCTTTGCACGTTAGACAACCAACTCTACTCATCATGACTGTTTGATTTGCAATCTCCACACACGTGTCTGCGTGTTTGGTTCTCCAAAAAAGGTGCTTGGTGGTCAAGATGTAGAGCTGGTATCAAAGATAAGGACCCCGATGAAAGGGTTAAGAATCGTAAAATGTATTGTTTTTTCGAATTGTACCTTTTACCAGATATAAACCAAGAGCCCCACAAATATATCCCCGATGAGCTTATGTCTCCAAGACAGTATGTATTTACTGATGCCATGGTTTTCTCTCATTCAGCGACTTTTTTGTTTGAGACTCCGATGTCGCTGAGGAACAGGTTTTTAAATTTCAATTATGCATTTCCTAGATTAGGGTTGTTGGACACCACCTGCTGTTAGTTTTCTAGATCTTGAATACAGATACAACACTTTTGATTGAAATAGCTTATTGCTCAAATAGTGCATATTCTAGTCTAATAACTTTATTAAGTTTATTATACAGATACATGTATATGAAAACCCCAAAAAAACAAAAAGAACAAGATCAGCAACAACAACAGCAACAATAACAACAACAACAACAACAACAACAACAACAACAACAACAGCAACAACAAAACTTACAATAAAACAAGAAGAGGAAAGAAAAAGAAAGAAAAAATTAACAAAACAACGAATGCAACACGGTAGACTGCTGTACCTTGACAAAAGCGATGACTAACCGCTGTACACAAAACAGCTAGCTAAGTAATCCAAATCTGTGTAGATCTACGCGGATTTTTTTTATATTTTATCATAATACCCCACTGAGCTCGCCCAAGCACAATAGAATGATAGTCCTGCCGCGTCTCTTCCATAGATCTACAGCCCGTCGCTTTGCTAATCACAAACCGTAACAGGTCGTCCGGCTTTTCATGGCCAGCTCTGAGGAACTCTTCTGCCTTTGAGGCTGTCAAAACACACAATAGATCACAGACATAGCTGCGCGATGACTCGACAGCATTAGCTTCAGAATTCAGATGGAGGCGAATTGGAAATCAGGAGTTATGTAGAGAGCTGGGGAGGAAAAACCAGTATGACTAGTATGTTGTGTGGTGTGGGTGTGTGGGGTAGGGGGGAAGGAAGAAAGAGAGAGAGAGAGAGAGAGAGAGAGAGAGAGAGAGAGAGAGAGAGAGAGACGGAAAATTGCAAATTCATTACGAAGGTCATGTACTAAAAGAAAATACATTATGTATCGATAAGAACAAAATGAGAGCAGAAAGGGGGAAGGAAAGAGAGAGAGAGAGAGAGAGAGAGAGAGAGAGAGAGAGAGAGAGAGAGAGGGAGAGAGAGAGGGATAGAGAGAGAGAGAGAGAGAGAGAGAGAGGGAGAGAGAGAGAGAGAGAGAGAGAGAGAAAGAGAGATAGAGAGAGAGAGAGAGAGAGAGAGAGAGAGAGAGAGAGAGAGAGAGAGAGAGAGAGAGAGAGAGAGAGAAATGTACGGATACATTGCACGAAGGTCATGTACTTAAAGAAAAGACATTATGTATCGGCGAGGACAAAAAGAGGGCGCAAAACGTAAATGTGTTTTTGTGTTATATAAATTAATTATCAAAGTGATCTCGTTATTCTAATGTAAATGTATTTGATGAGTGTCGAAGCCACCATCAACCTACAGGATCCCCCCTTGGAAATTAACGAGACGTTATACTGGGAGATGGATTCTTCTTCTCCCACTAGGTATTGAGCCCACACTGCCCACACTGGTGTGAAAGAAACTGGACTGTGTGACAGTCAGTGGCTCATTTTTTGAACAAAACAATGTGGTCGTAACAGGGTTTCTATGAGTTGATCAAGGTTGAATGAGTCAGTGTTTGAAGCTATGGGTGACGTTTTGGAGGGTTGGGGTGGAGAATTCAAGCTTGATGTACAATGGAGGGTGAGTTTTTTTTTTATATAAACACATACTTTTTGAGATGATAATTTTTTAATTGTATGGTTTATTACTATACATCCACATAACTTTATAATTATCATTGTAATAAATTTTGGTCATTTAGAATCTTAGACAATATCTAGTTGTACATGTATTTCACTTTCTGTTTGCTTCTGTTCTACGTGTATGAGCATTCTGAGTGTTTCACTTTCTGTTTGCTTCTGTTCTACTGGGATAAGTCTCTGGTTTGATGATCCCTTGGGGGGGGCGGCGGACAGAGTAGTCCTGGTATCCTAACTCTATCTTTGAGTGGCAGCACAAAAAATAATGATCAGACATTAGTCCTCAGATCCGTTCACAATATAGCCTAGCTAACTTAACTGCTAACTACAGAAGTTAAGAAACCAACTAACCTAACCAAACAGTTACTTATCGTGACATAGCATACTGTATTCTGAATGTCGCAAGATGGTTTCTGAGGGCTAACACCGTTGATAGCGTGGTGGCTGTGGGGTTAGAGCGTAGGCCTTCGGTGCGGGTTGAGATTGAGGTTCGAATCCTACTCCAGCTACCTTTTTCTCTAAAAGCATATATAGTGTTGACGTAGGACGTCAAGCAACACCATCTCTCTCTCCCTCTCTCTATCTCCCTCTCTCTTTCTCTCTCTCCCTCTCTCTATCTCCCTCTCTCTTTCTCTCTCTCTCTCTCGCTCTCTCTCTCGCTCTCTCTCTCTCTCTCGCTCTCTCTCTCTGCATCTCTCGTATACGGGGATCCAACACTCCATCGGATTCGCGCCGATACGTGATCACCTTTCAATATTACACTCTAAATCTTAATCAATGAAATAGCAAGCAGCAACTACCATACTATCTAAACCTTTCTGTTACCTCGCCATAACACGTTTAACTGATACGTGAAGTTGAGTTAGTCGGTTCTATTGTAAAAAACAACAACGAAACAAACAGAGAAAAGGACAATTATGCCAAAAGAGAAAACGATAAGTGAGACGGACATAAAATAAAACAAGGTTAGTGGATCGTTTGCCAATGACATAGATATCTAGTGATTCTACATAACAAGCAGTCTGTGAAAAGTTATCTATGCAAAAATAAATTCGACGAAACAAGTAAAAAAAAAAAAACACACACACACAAACATACACAAACACGTGGAAACGTGAAAACAAAAATGAAACGTTAAAGAAAATATCACATCAAATAATTTCCAAGGTTGCAGTAACATACCAAGGCCATAATGTTGTTATTCAAGAATAATCATAAAAAATTTTGAAACGATATAAAGTTATGTTTTTGAACACTGTTCATGGGGTCAATTAAAGAAACATTAAACAGTACAAAAAAAAGCTAATCCTGCCTCTTAGCGTTGAAAATCACAACACTCCTGTCTTGAACAACGGCCCAAAACCGTCACAGTTAAGATCTTGCGAGTTGCGATACAATTTGACCAAAGCGAAAACGAATTAGACTAGATAGGTAAGCCATAGCCACTGGCGTCCAACCATAGCTCTATCCTCAACTTGCGGGACCAATGAGCGACTAGAAAGCCCTAAGCCAAACGTGGATAATTATGTCATTTGCCATCTTCATGTGTGTCGCAATGCTTAAAGTCGCTGAAACGCACACCATTCGCAATGATTGCAAAACATCTCAATCATACAAATTCGTACATCAAACGAAATGGCTTAATCATCCCCCGAATAAAAATGCAATCGGCTAATAGATAATTATACAGCTGTGTCCTCATTTCAGGTCGCGATGAACAGAGTGATTTTCTTTGAACAAAACATCAGAGTGAAACACACCAACCTTGCACAGAGCCATTTCAAAGAGCAAGATTAGCGCTTGAGAGATGAAACGCTCAAAACGTACATACATGTATTACGTGCTGGAGTTTTATTTGAAAAGACCGTACATCCATTTTCCTTAATTGTTCAGGAGGGCCAAAAAACTCGCTTTTGTCTCGTGCTAGCACAAGAATCAAGATATCAATTCCGAATTTTTACCCAATGTTTCTGATATTGTTTTCTATCCTGGCATGTGCGTTTGGGTATGCACAGACGACTGTAGGGCGTGCAAATGCAAAACGGTCTTCTTAAATCGTATATGCGGAACATGGTGTTTTCACAAAAAGACCGTATACACCACATACGGTCTTTTTCTGAAAAAAAATTTAACAGTACAGTTCCATTTCAAACTTTAAGAAGACCGCAAATACCACATACGGTCTTTTATTGAAATGATATAATATTCCCGCATGCCTTAAATGATACACATTTCTTGCTGATCGGGTGGATATACGGTAAATAATGTTATCTTCTAGTTTGTTTTTATGTAAAGCTCAGGCACAGTTTCAGGATATTTGCGAAAAGGCCTTGCTGCATTGAATGTCAAAATTTAGAGTTGGACTGCGATGGATAAGAAATCAAACGATAATTAAATATTTTATATAATATTATATTAGGCCTATATGTTGGAATATAAATTACCCGAATTATGCACCATTTTGGAATAGATAAAATCATTAATTAGAACATAAACAGTATGAGAAAAAAATAACATTCATTCATGGCGGGAATATTGATTTCGACTGTCAAATCATTGGTAATAACACCTTTATGAAAAAAAAGTTTAAATCAAATGCACAAAGAGATTAAAAAAACAAATACATGCGGGTGTCAAACAGTCACAGGCTTAATAGGGAATGCTAGGATCTGTGGATTACTTATTATCTTCTTGTTCTCTGGTAAGTTAATGCAAAATGATTCTCTGGCATCAGGGGAAGCAGTTTTTCTAGCAGATGTCTCTTTTTACTTGTTTCAATGCCGCTTGATTTCTTGCGGATTTCGCCAATTGAAATTGCGAGATCAAACTTTGTTTTTAGACCCTTAGCTCTGATCTCTGGCTAGTCAAAGGTTGTTTGATAGACGATGTCCTCAGAACCTTTGCTGAAAGCGACAGGAACCACCCTTGTTTTAGTATGGTGGTGTTTTATTTCCCAGCTGTTTCAGGGCATATTAGCTCACCCCAGCGGTCGAATTACTGAAGTCAGAGAAGACCATCTGCAATGGCTCGCACTTTGCTCCTTTAGTTGCTTCAACAAAATCCCTGAAGTCATAGAGCTTTCCAATGTTTCTCATCTGTTATTCAATGCGACTATGAGCTGCATCTGATGCCATAAAAGAATGTCCTGTTTCTAAGTATTTCAGGTGAATTTTCTCTACCTCATTGGATTGTTCACTATATAAAGGAACATTGTAAAGAATGTACAGTTTTTTGTTCGGCCCGAGCAGTTGTCAAGCCACATAGCGTTTTTATGTCTCTAAGGACCAATTGGTGTTTGCTGAAACGCCGATGAAACGTCTTCATTTTTCTTCCCGCAAAAAAATTGCATCGTGCCATAAAACTTATATTGGTCGTTTTCTTTTAGTTCTTTCCTCTACCGTCTTTGCATGCTGAGTTTTCACTTTCAGTCTTTGCAAAGGTTTTTCTAACGATGGTATTGTTGTTTGGTGCCAGCCCAAGCGTCCCAAGAAAAGATTTAGAAACTTTCAGGACAGCCCCGTCTTTGCCTTTCAAGGTGCATTTCATGCTAGCATTCTTTTTGTTTTCATCTCTGCTGATTCTTCTTATCTTCACTCCTCAGAGTAAAAGTCACCACACTTTTTTCACACATTTGCAAGAGTTTATACATCCTGTTTTTACCATGTATTGTGCGATGTTTTTCTCTGCTTTTCATCTCTCTCGATACTTCTCTCATCCAAAGTCTTCCTTTTCTCTCTCTTGCCGGACAATTTGAGGTTTATCTGAACTCTCTCCTTCCTGGGGCATATCGCTCTTCTGTTCAAACAGGTCAATTTGGTCAGGGACAATCCCTGGTAAAAGAAATTCCTTTTCATCATCATCACCATCCTCAAAATTCCTTTCCCTCTTTGCCTCCGGCGTGAAATCTGGATCTGCCCCAGAATCATCCAAATCTATATTATGTAGTTGGCCACTATCATCAAAATAAAATTCAAGCAAATTCTCCCGTGCCTTTTGCCATGCTTTACGGGGCGATGTTGGCAGTTCAGTGGATGTTCCTTGATTCACTGGTGGAACGGCATCTGCAGAAAGTCTCTCTTTCTTGTTGGCTTTCAATGAAGCCGCCTTTTGCCTTTTATACCCCACTAAATCCCTAATGCCTCGAATGGCTTGCAGAGGAGAGTCATCATCTGAATCAGATGAGTCTGAGTTCTTTGTATAGACATGAATATTGATTGGACACAGAATACTGACAACTTTTCATCTCAAGCTTTTCAAAAGCTAAATTTTTGTTATAATTATTTCGTTTGTGTCGTCTAAATGCATAGGCAAACATAGATGAAGCATTGGACTTTAAATGTGACTATGGTGATTAAGATAGGTAATGATGATGGTGAACAGTATGTGCTGGCATAATGATAAAACACATTTAAATAATTATTAGTCGTAACATTTCTCACATGATAAAATAAGCTTACTGCTATGACTATGATAATATTGGTTATCAAAATTAAAGTGGTTTGATAAAATGGGGTGAAATCTATTGTGATGATACTTGCGCTTAAACATATACATACCTCTTGGTTGTAAAATGTTTTATTTAACTCGCCGCAGCTTATTTTTACGATAACAAAGCAATACAAATTTTCAAATGCTTTCAAAGAAAGTGAAGAAAGTGGTTTAGAACGCTAGGAGCCTGCACTACGTTAGATAATGGTATATATGTCTATAAAATTAATACAATGTAATGTGCGCATGGGTCTATGCTGCATCGAAAATTTAAAGATTACAAAACAACATCTATTTTAACCAATCAAGTAACCGGGTTACCAAGCGTCATTTGTTGGCAAGTCGTTGACACTTGGAATCGCCAAGTATAGGAGTTAAGTGCAGTCTATTTTAATGACGGAAGCACGATTTTTCTTAATAAAGATTAACTAACATTTTTCAAAAGAAGACCGTAAGGCTACAGCCACACCAAGCGTCGGTCGACAGTATCATAAGACAAAGTTGTCGATCCTGGTATACGCACACAGATAAACACAGCCCAACACAGATGCCAGCCGAAGCACGTGATGCCGGGATCAAAGGTCACCGGCCAGCGGGGAGTCGCTCTTCGCACATACACGCGAGCCTAGATTCTGGCTTGGCCAGCTATATAGGACAAATATGCCAAAGAGAAAACGATAAGTGAGATCGACATAAAATAAAACAAGGTTAGTGGACTCGTTTATCAATAGCACAGAAATCATCCAGTGATTCTACATAACATCCAGTCTGTGAAGAGTTACTTATGCAAAGATTCGACGAAACAAGTTGAAAAAAAACATCGCTTCACACACACACGCACACAAGTGGAAAATCGAAAACAAAAATGAAACGTTAAAGAAAATATCACATCAAATAATTCCCAAGGCTGCAGTAACATACCAAGGCCATAATATAGTTATTCAAGAATCATCATAAAAAATTTAAAACGATGTAAAGTTATGTTTTTGAACACTGTTCATGGGGTCAATTAAAGAAACATTAAACAGTACAAAAAAAAAGCACATCCTGTCTCTTAGCGTTGAAAATCACAACACTCCTGTCTTGAACAACGGCCCAAACCGTCACAGTAAAATTTGCGAGTTGCGATACAATTTGACCATAGCGAAAACGCATTAGACTAGATAGGTAAGCCAATATCCACTGGCGTCCAACCATAGCTCTATCCTCAACTTACGGAGCCAATGAGCGATGAGAAAGCCCTAAGCCAAATGGGGATAATTATGTTCTTTACTATCTTCTTGTATATCGCAATGCCTAAAGTCACTGAAACGCACACCGTTCGCAATGATTGCAAAACATCTCAATCATACAAATTCGTACATCAAACGAAATGGCTTAATCATACCCCGAATAAAAAATGAAATCGGCTAATAGATAATTATACAGCTGTGTCCTCATTTCAGGTCGCGATGAAGAGATGGATTTTCTTTGAACAAAACATCTGAGTGAAACACATCAACCTTGTGGGGAGGTATTTTAAAGAGCAAGATTAGCGCTTGAGAGATGAAACGCTCAAAACGTACATACATTACATACATGTATTATGTGGTTTCCCGTCACACATTTTCTGGGGATTCCCTATCTGTTAACCAGTTACTATAAGGCAGGTAAAGGCCAACTTATTTTATTTTTAATGGAGTGTTTATTCAAACAGGTCCAATTTATGTTGTTGTTTTTTTTTCATAATTTTTTTCAGACTGATTTCAAGACACTCTCTGGTACAGGCACACTCAAAAGAATTGCGTGTATTGTAAAATTTGTGAAAGCAAAACGTGAAACGGGTACCGATCTGGTCTAAGTTGTAGAGCGTTCGCCTGCTTTTCGAGAGGTCCTCGTTTGAGGCCACGACTGGGTAAATTGTTTTGTTTGTGGGGTATTGTTCCTTAGATCCTACTTGTTGAGTCCGTGTCAGTTGAATGTGTTCGGTTTAGAAAAAAAAGTTCTGCTACATGTATGTTATGATCATTTTGTCTTTGTTTGGCAGCACCAAATATTGTCAGATGTTAGTCTTGCGACTCGTCACTTAATAGACTAGCTTCTGACGATAGACGTTAAGAAAATCATGAATTCCAAACTCAAAACATTAAAAAATGTCCATGAAACATGAGCCAGGTGAATTCTTGCAATCTCCGCCATATATATACCATCAGATAATTCTAAGGCTGCACGCTCCATCAGTTTTATGCGTTGTTAATCTCCCCGTAAGACATCTTTGAAGATCTTGAGGTACCAAAGGAGGGTAGCACCCAGTATATTAAGGTGTTTTTGGGAAATACGGGAACGCAAAACTTACCGTCGCCAGGTAGCGCAACTTTCAAAGGTCCCGGTGTTTTCTAGCGGCGTTATTCAATAACACGCGCATTATTTTATGAGGTGTACTCGCATCTTGGTGCAGTTCGGTGCTATGGGTTTTCCCAAAACTTTATGACTTTTATATCTAGCAACAACAAAATTCCTTTTTTTTTAAATATCATGTTTTGAAAGTTCTGTCGCATTAATTTTTGTCCTAGTTTGTCTCCTGGTAATATTTATTCGTAGTTGTTCTCCTTGGAATGCTACGTTTTTTTTTTCACATGATTTTCACCAATGCCCCGTTATCGCCACAATATGAAGTAATTAATAATTTCTATTTCGCTCTTCTTTCTCCTAGTTTCTAAAGCTCTTTATATATCCCGTTTTCTCCGTTTCTTTTTCCCTCCCTCTCTCTCTGTGTCTCTGTCTCTCTCTCTGTCTCTCTCTCTCTCTCTCTCTCTCGTTCTTTCCCTCTTACTTTCAATCTCTCTCTCTTCCACCTCCTTTAATCATTTCTCCCTCCCACGACTAATCTCCACAACAAACCCCGTAATATTTTATACCTTCTCTCACTCCGGAGAAAACTCCCAAATTACCTCTCACCCCTTTTCTTTTGAATGTCCATTTAAATCCAAGAGGCACGATCGCCCAGCTTCTAGCGTCCAGCATTTCTTTTTCTTCCTTAAAGCTTTGGCTTGGAGAGTTTCTGATTAGGCGTTTCCGGTGTGCGGCTAACTAACTTGTCAAGAAAATATCTGCAGGCCAGCGGAAGTGACGTCTCTGCTTAAATGGCGGAAAGTGGCGGCCATCTTGGACCATCGGACATGGGACAATGTCCTGGTCACTCTAGCTTCGGGCCGGGCAGACGTCAGTGCAGGCGTGAAATTGCTGTAAAAACTCGTCAGTCTCAAGCAGGCACTGTTGTTTCTAGATCTTCAATCTCTTAATTCTCTGTGGTTTTCTCCCAGGCCCCGGGCTTGCGTGTGGCAGACTGTGGGTGGTCGGGAAGTCACAGTCTCCCTTTCTAGGCTGGTTGGGGAGTGATGGAAGGACAGGGAGATAGAGAGAGAGATAACGCAGAGAAATAGAGTGGGTAATAGAGATATATCTAACCCTTCATCTGTTTTTTTTTTCTCTTTAAGATTCTACTTCTCCCCCCCCCCCTCTCTCTCTCTCTCTCTATCTCTCTTTCTCTCTCTCTCTCTCTCACACACACACATCCATACACTTAACATCTTTTCTTCTCCCTGCCTCTATTGCTCAGCTCTTTTACTTGCATCCCTCTTTTTATTACCTTTTCGGCTTCACCTCCCTCTCTCTATACTAATCCCGAATCCTCTTTGCTCTTTTCTTTCTCTTCTTTTCTGTTCATTCCCACTGTACCTCCCTCTCTCCCGCCCCTCTGTCATTCTCTATCAATTATTTCTCGCTCTACCCCCAGCGAACATCCTTTGCGTCAGGGAGAGCACGCTACTAATCACACGTAACGTGCCAATAACCGCTATTGTGTGGACGGGTCTCGCTCCTCGACCGGGTACTCCATTACACACACGACAATCCCCGAAACATAACGGTGACCAGCGGGGCTCCTGGGGATCGGGGATCGCCTCCCGGGGGCTGTTGGTCAACACTATAGATTTTGCGATATGTAGGCCTAAAGCAAAACGGAGACGGTACGTCAGGGTATCTGCAACA
>RQTK01000318.1:137961-139713 GCA_003991915.1 Elysia chlorotica
TTGTTACATTCAGGGGGTTATTTCGAAAATAATTGCCTTTCGAAAGTAAGAATTGAATGTTTCCCAAAGCTTACCAGTCTCGTTAAGTGAGAGAGGATTAAGTTAATAATCATTTTGAGAGCTGGAGGATTGAATGAAATTGTGTTAATTCATCCAGAGATTAGTGGTTCATTGTAGATGTGAGATCATTTTGTTCAGTTGATCGAATTCGGGGGTCTGAGAGGGAATGGAGGGTTACCAATTGTTATAGAGTGTTTAGTGAGAGTGGGGTTTTGGTAGGAGGCAGCTTAAAAAAAAAAGAGAGAGAGAGAGAGAGAGAGAGAGAGATAGAGAGAGAGAGAGAGAGAGAGAGAGAGAGAGAGAGAGAGAGAGAGAGAGAGAAGGGGAGAGAGAGAGAGAGAGAGAGAGAGAGAGAGAGAGGGAGGGAGAGAGAGAGAGAGAACTCAGAAATTGGAAATGATATCGAGGACTTTTGGGAATAAAAGAAAAGTTTGAGATTGATTTATATAACAAAGAGAGAAAAGAAAGAAAAGAAAGATAAAGATATAGGCTAATGATAAAGTAAAGGGGAGGGAAAGGCAGTCTGAGAATTAGAGAAAAATGGTAATGAAAAAAACTATGAATGAATAATAGAGATCCTCTCTATCTTTTTATCTTTCTCTCTCTCTCTCTCTCTCTCTCTCTCTCTCTTTCAAAATGAACTCTCTCTCTCTCTCTTTCAAAATGAAGTTCACAAAATTTAAACCAGACAATTGTTATGCTTTTTTTGTATTAATCAAGTCTACACATTTTAGAACAGGCAGACCAAACCGCCTAATTGTTGCTGTATTTGTATTGACCAACCCACTGCTCTAACGGTCTCAGGTAACTGCAAATTTAGATTTGAAGTCTCTGATGTTTTTCGTCTAACAAAGAACGAGCATTACAGATTTTGCGACCCACACAATGAGAATCGATGACATAATCAGCACCTTAGACAGGAGGTTTTCTAATATATCTCATTGGCTGCGATATTGTAGGATACAGATATGATTAGACACCGGTGCAGATTCCGTACTATCGTCTCCGTTTTTCTATAGGCCTGGTTCTCGCAAAGTGTCTGTTTCCCAGCGGACAGCTCCCCATGTTCTGAGTCTAGAGGTGTGAATATCTTTTCAAGTGCCGTGCTAGGCTGGGCAATGAAGATTTGGTTGGTTTCTCTTGTCCGCTCAAAGAAACGGAGGCGCAGAAAAGAAAATACAGTACAATGTAATATGTTTATGATTGTACATGTTCGATGTATAACAATGTATAACATTCGAACTGATCTAAGTACAGTAGCGGTTACAGTCATGTCTTGGTTTATTCGATAAACCCACCGGCTAAACCGGGACTTGAACCCAAAACCTCCTGTATCGGATGCCGACACTTGAACACTAGGGGAACTACGCTTAGCCCTCAACGGTCAATCTCAAGCAAATTTAACACCCGTGCTCTATGCTGTGATTAAGGTCTCCCTTCCCCTCCCCTCTCCCTCCCTGTGCCTCTCTTTGCCTCTCTGTGTCTCTCTGTGTCTCTCTGTGTCTCTCTCTGCCTGTGCCTCTCTTTCTCTATCTTTCTCCTCTCTTGCCCCTTCTCTGCCTCTCTCTCTCTCTCTCTCTTTATCTATCTATCTATCTATCTATCTATCTATCTATCTATCTATCTATCTATCTATCTATCTATCTATCTATCTATCTATCTATCTATCTATCTATCTATCTATCTATCTAT
>RQTK01000318.1:140156-150313 GCA_003991915.1 Elysia chlorotica
CCCCCCCCTCTCTCTCTCTCTCTCTCTCTTCTCTCTCTCTTTCTCTCGTTCTGTCTCTCTCTATCTATGCTTCTCTGTCTTACCATATGTGTCTATATTTGTCTTCCTGTCTATCTGCCTCTCTCTCTATCTCTCTTTCCCTCTGTTTCTCTCTCTATGCCTCTCTGTCTCATCAACCATCTGTATCTATGTCTGTCTGTCTTTCTATCTATCTGTCTTTCGCCCATCGCTCTCTCTATCCCTCTGTCTCTATCTATGCCTCTATGTCTTACCATAATCGTGTACTATCTGTCTTCCCATCTCCCTCTCTATTTCCCTCATTCCATTACTCTCTCCCTCCCACCTCCCTCTCTACCTCCCTCCATCCCTCCATCTTCCCTAGTTATCCCCTGTAATCCAGACCCCAGGCTTGGAATCGCTCCAGTAATGACCGTGTCTAATTAGCGCGACCTTTTGATTGGCTGGATCCGTATGCTAATGAGGAGGCGAGGACTGGCGAATTAAGACTGAATGTTGAAATGCTGAATGTGGCATGAGGCGCCTACAGTGAAAGGCTGAATTGATGGATAATAAAACGGCAATAGCCACAAGTAGAGAGTGATGATCATTGGGGCATTGATACTTCGGTACATTACTAAAGAAGGTCAGAGATTGGCTGCGAGTAAGAGAACTATGGGGGTTGGCAAGATTTCAGTTCTGAATTAAGAGGAAGGAGAGAGGAGTCATTGGGCGACAGACAGACAGACAGACACAGAGAGAGAGAGAGAGAGAGACAGACAGACAGACAGACAGACAGACAGACAGACAGACAGACAGACAGACAGACAGACAGACAGACAGACAGACAGACAGACAGACAGACAGACAGACAGGCAAACAAACAGATAGATAGACAGTCAGACAGACATACATACAGACACACAGACAGACAGAGAGAACGGTTGGTGAGAAAGAAAAATATTAACTAAAAAAAATGAATAGAAAGACATTTTTGGTCAAACAATAAGTTATCGTCACTTGTTGATAGGGTATTTGCCATTTGTTGTGCTTTACTCGTAATACTTTTATTTTCCTCTCCCTAGCAACGCATAGCGCTTAATGTGACCTACATAACGGAATCACTATGAAATGGGCTATTTTCTTGAATTGGATTTAAGTTCGTGATTACTTCTTCATTCCTTTTAATTCCAACGTTTACCTACATTTTCACAAATCCGCATCAACATATTATAGCTATTTAAGCCACTAACCTTATACACTTCATGTAAAATTAAATTTCAAGTGTACCTTCCATTTCTTTTAGAAAGTCTCTCTCTCTCTCTCTCTCTGTCTCCTCAGTTCTTTCTTCCTCTCTTTTTCCTTCCCCCTCCTCTCTCTCTCTCTCTCTCTCTCTCTCTCTCTCTCTGTCCCTCTCACTCGCATAGCAGTGTAAACCAAAAAATACGACCCACCAGAATTACCTTGGTAGAACAGGCATCTTTCCATACAACAAATTCAACGAGGATAAATTTGTATTGTATGGCTATGAAAATAGGGTACACAACAAAATTTCCCCAATTGTTAGATATATTGCCATGAATTCACTGCCATCACATTTGTTTTAAATGTTAGCCTATATGATTTGCATACTCCTCCCCCTTCTCAATATTAGTTGTCCGTCTATTTTTCTGTTTGTCTCTCTCTCTCTCTATCTTTATCTCTCTGTCTCTGTACATGTCTCTGTCTCTCCCTGTCTCTCTCTCTCTCTCTGTATTCTCCTCCCCCCTTATGAAGTTTCCCATTTTCAATCGCGCTGTCGCAACCAAAGGGTCAATAATCTAGCACAGATTCTCTCTCTCTCTCTCTCTCTCTCTCTCTCTCTCTCTCTCTCTCTCTCTCTTTCTCTTTCTCTCTATTTATTTATTTATCTATGTGTCTCTATCTCCACAGGTTATAGAGTTATTCTTTGCTGTGTAACTCGTTTATGTCTCTCTCTCTCTCTCTCTCTCTCTCTCTCTCTCTCTCTCTCTCTTTGCTACAATGATTATACTAAAACTGACCACCTTGTTGCCGCATTGAAAAAAAAAAGAGGGAAATAGGCCTACTTGTAGGCGTTGGAAGAAAAACACGCCACTTAGCAGCCTTTGTGGAAGAAAACGTGTGGGCGGGGCCGGAGTAGCGAAAAAGGAGGAGGAGCCATGCGACCCGGCGAGGAGAGACTAAGCCAGAAGAAGATTCGCAGCCCGCCTCTCCCGCCCCCTTGTCTCTTTAATGCTTGTCTGTCGTGTGTCGTCCGCGGCGCGCAGCGCTGAGCTAGCGGGGGGAGGCCGCGGGGTTTGTGTAGTTGTCTGTTTGGCTGCCGGCGGGAAGGGAGGGGAGGGGTTGGGCGGGGTGTGCGTGTGGTGGGGATGCGTCCGCCCCCTCTCTCTCCCGCTCATCTGTCTGCGCTTTCTATTGGAGGGCTCGGGAAGAAGCGACGGGGCGGACATACGGATGCACATAGGGAAACATTAAATGATAGAGCCGTGTGAGAGGGGGGGGGGGAGACTTGGAGAAAGAGAGGAAAGAGAGAGAGAGAGAGCGAGAGAGAGAGAGAGAGAGAGAGAGAGAGAGAGAGAGAGAGAGAGAGAGAGAGAGAGAGAAACAGAGAGAGACAGACAGAGAGAGAGAGAGAGAGAGAGAGAGAAAGAGAGAGATTTGCAAGAAAGGGAGTGGAGGGGGAGGGGGGAGGTGCCGGGAGGACAGGCGGGTCTGTTTAGCCAGCGGCGGAACAAGTCAGTGGTGTCAGCAGTCAGCCAGCACGTGGGAACTTCTGGGAACAGACTCGCAGACTCGCAGCCTAGCAGACTAGCAGACTAGCAGACTAACTAACCAGCCTCTGTCAGTCTGTCACTGTGCAGGCACCCCAGCTATCAACAGTCATACGGCTCGGCACCACGGAAAAAGGACCTCCCGATCTACGGGGAGAACGTTAACGTTATTGTTACACGTCACACGTTACTTGGATAGATTTACCGTAGAGTGAGTTAAACGTAATAATAATGCCCTCAGTATAGGACAACATAAGGTGCAACGTAAAGGACTTCTCTTGAGACTTAGGAGACGTATATTTAATAGCGAGTTTTGATTTGGACGATGTATCCGACAAAACAATAGGCCTAGTGGTTAATTCTTCTGTATGAGACCCCCCGGGAGGTCTAAGGACACATAAAACTCACCTCAGAGAGAGTGAGTGAGTGAGTGAATAAAGAGGGAAGCATTGGCCAATATCCTCGTCTTCTCTACCAATTCTGTGCGTGTGTGTGAACAATGCGGTGATGACATTCTTGACGATACTGTTACTACATCAGGGATGATGAAAAGTGCTAGCAAGTCTTTCATGTTGTAATACAATGTACAGTAAATTTTCTCGGTGTTAGAAATCTTTGCTATAGTAACCACAATCTAGGAGGGACTTTTTTCTTAGTACTGATTCTGTCAATAACCTTGTTAAAACCGCCTGCCGAAGCATAGAAAGTGTGCGTTTTATGACGGATTTGAACATTGGTGTGCTTTTGTTAAAACATCTGAGAGAGGAAAAAATTGTGATGTGATAACTGAACGGTAGTAATGTTTCAAATTTGAATTATACATGACTTGTGTAGTAAGGACTTTTTGTGAGTACAATCTGAAATTATGTAATCAAAATAGAGTCATTTTCAATGCATTGCATCTTATAGATAAATCTACCATACTTTTAATTCCATCTATTTTAAATTTTTAGTGATTTTAATTACAAAAGCAAAACAAAAACAATAAAACCAAATAATTTTATTAACCAAAACAGACACTACAGCAAAATTAAACCAATCTTTCCTAGACCAGATGGTTCAGTAAGTAGCGCTTTAGATTGGTAAGCAAACTGTCTGAGGTTCGACTATTCATACAGGCTTTTCTAGTCAACCTTGGCGACAAAAAAAAAATAAACATGGATTACACTGGACATAGTAAAATTATAGAAATTTTCTAGATTCGCATTGCGCTAACAAGCGACAGTTGTGCTTCACGGAACAAACTAGTCAAAGTACATAGAAAGTCCAACCCACTGCTCAACACAAAATTTCAACACTCACTTTGAATCTCTCATTTACTGAAACACTAGGCTCTATGGATTTTAGCCATGTAATATGTGTATCCTATTAGGGCACACTATGAAGATGACCAATAACGTTGTATTTGAAAAGAATAATGCAAAAACTTCTATTTTATCTTTATAGAGACTATGCGATTAATACACGAAACCGTCATAAAGGCAATAAATAAAAAACTAAACATCCCAAAGAAAGTAAGGAAACCCTTTAAAGAAACAAACAAACAACAAACATAAACATAAAATTATTACAGAAAAAACCTTTGATAAATGTAGGAAAGATTACCGTTAAAGTGTATTTTAGAATCAGAGAAAATAGAGATAGTTCTAGATTAATTCATTCCTTCATGGTGCAACGAGAATCAAACGAAGCTAGACGCAAACCGTGCGCGCGATTTAGACCTTTGTGTTTGGACGATGCGTACAGACTTGGTGCGATGTTCTTTTGAATATATGCGGCTCCAGCCTTCACTATTAGTATTAATTGTAGAATTCAGTAATGATGATTCAAATATCTGGGATAAGTGTTTTTATTTCTTATTGTTTCTATATTATTATTGTTATCGTTAAAAATTTATATAATAATAACAATAATAATAATAATAATAATAATAATAATAATAATAATAATGTATTGTTATTTTTGCTATTATTACAATAATAATAAATATAATAAATATAGAGCCTATATTATTTAAAGAGCTTTCTTCTAATGCGAAACGAGATATTGGCTAATTGAACATGACTTTTACATTACACATAATACAAAGACTTTAATTAAAATAAATTAACAAACAAACAAAAAACATTCTGTTCCACGATTCCCATTTCAATACACAAATATTAATAATAAAAATATGAATAAAAAGGTGCGCTAAACAAGAAACAAATGTAACAACCCAGTGACAGCATGTGTAAAGAAATGCAACGAACCCACCCGCTCTCTTTCTTCCTGTCAATCAGAAATCAGGTCTACCGCCCACTCGCCGCTTTTGTGGAGGCAAAGCAGGTACAAACAGGGCAGCTTTAACAACAGCAGTAAATTGTGTTAAAACTATATATAGAAAAAAAAAACAAGCACAATAAACAAAAAACAGATTGCTCAAAATAGGACAGGTGATGCGGAGAGTGCCGTAACCAAAAACAAAACATTCAGCAACGTAAAGAGTTACATAATAACAGGGTATGTAGATTAAGGTTAGGCTTTTTGGGAACATAATTTTGTTTGTGTTTACCCACTGGAATGGGGATTCGGTTAGTGAGTGTTTTGTGTTTGTGTGTGGGGCGGGATAGAGATAATTTTGTTTTAGCCTAAAGTATAATAATACAAAGATAATTTTGAAGAAAAGGTTATTCAAGCGGAAAAAAGTCGTTGAAATAATAGTTATTGATTATGTAAAAAATAAATACATTGGACCCTCTTTATTCATTAATAAAATAGTTGTAGTAATATCAAACTCCAACATTTTCATTGCCACTGTGTGTTTGATTTCTCGTATAAATAGGTAGGGTTAGGTTAAGGGTTAGGGTTAGGGTTAGGGTTAGGTAGGTGTGGTACTTGTACTAGCCTCAAGGGAGAAGGAAGTTCTCCATAGAACCCTTTCGAATGCAAACAAAAATGACTCGCAAAAATCCAATGCAACATGAATATAAATAAATAGAGCATTATTTCAATAAAAAGCAAAAACAAAAAACGCCGCCTGTAACGACAACCCCTAAAGACGAGATCTTAGACCTCGAAACACGGGTTGATATGGGTACAACTCCATATCAACAAGTCAGGAGGTGCAATAACAGAGTTTCGAACGGTAGATCTAGGAGTCTAGATCTACACCAAGGTTAGGCAAGACCCTAAAACGGCCGATTAAAAAAAAGAAAACCCGAACTTGTGCATATAAAAACCATTACAGTAATAGTGTAATGAATCCACAATAAACGCCAATATCCTTTTGTCCCTTCTCTCTTTTGCGGAATTAGACAAGCAAATTTGTTTGTTTTTTTTTATGGTAAGGGTGTTATAATTTCGCCACCAGTTGTTATATTTTTTCCCTACTGTGTCCACTGGTGGTTTTGTTTACTCCCGTCTGACAGCTCCGCCTACTATTCTATAGCTCCGCCCACTACAAACAGCGTTGCTCTTTTGTGCGGCACGCTAGCCTCTCAGGTTACGTGTCCCTAACGGTGGGACAAAACACACACACACGTACGACAATTTATGTATAGTCGACAGCGAACAAATGAAGTATATTCAAAAGGATTTGTAGAGAATTATAAATTTATAGAGTAATGTATATAGCTTAAAAGGACCACCCTCATAAAAACGGAATAATACACACATTTCACATTTTTGTGGTTTGGGTATTCTCTAACTCGATACATTGTAATATGATAAAATCAGATTTTTATTAAGAAACAGTCTGATAGGTTTAAATCGGTCGGTTGGTAGTTACATTGACACACACACATATAGTACACAAGCACATATATTTAAGAAAACAATAGGTGGGCTGAGAAATTTAAAGGGGTGAGAGAGAAGAGAGAGAGAAAGAGAGAGAGAGAGAGAGAGAGAGAGAGAGAGAGAGAGAGAGAGAGAGAGAGACAGAGACAGAGAGAAAGAAAGAGAGAGAGGAGAGGGATAGCATAATTTTAACTATACAAACCTAGAGGAAAATAGAATCGTGGCAAGAGGAAAACAATATTACTTAGCATTATAGTGGTAAAGAGAAGGGACAGAGAGAAACCAAATTAAATAGAACTAAGTTCCATATTTTCCAACTTCATCAACTGCAATGTCCAATCGCTGATTTCATCACAATTTTCAATTATATTTCAGGAATAAACAGAAGGGACAGAGAGAAACTAAATTATTAAATAGAACTAAGTTCCACATTAAAATTTTCCAAAACCATCGACCCACAATGTCCAATCGCTGATTTCATCACAATTCTTCAATCCTATTACAGAAATAAGCCATTACTGTTCAATAATTTAGACTTAAAAACGACTTAATAAGTCTTTTTATAGAACTGCCCAGTAGTATTGTGACTCTATGACGATATGGATCTAATTCTAAGATAGTAAAACAGTGAAGTACAGACAGATAATCATTTTTCGCTGTCGAAGTGTATAACAGTGTGGATTGACTATATCAACATACCGCATAATTATCATCGTGCCTACAACAGGACTGTATCAACATACACATAACGTTGTACCAGCACCAGTTTTACAGCAAAGCTCTTCTCTAGTCAGGCTAGAGACTGAGAGAGACAAATAACCAAGCAAGGGGACACAACCCTGTATTTATTCTATTTTTCTGTGTACGTAGCGAAGCTGGCCCGATCTCACTCTGGATTACTTACGCTACCTCAACCGCTCGCTGCAGGTCTGTCAGCTGTTGTTGTTGCTGTTGCTGCTGTTGTTGTTGTTGATGTTCATGTTGTTGTTGTTGATGTTGCTGTTGTTGCTATTATTTGCGATGATGTTTTTTTTTTATATTTTGTATAGTTAATGCTGATACTAATGATATCGCTTTAAATATTTTCATTTCAAATAAGTAAGCTGCCTTTAAAGTGGCAAACTATCGCCAGTACTGTTTCTACTTGTATCGCAGGTAATTGCTTATTATGGGATAAAATGTAAACTGTTGCTGCTGCTGGTGCCGATGATGCTTCTGATGTTGTTGTAGTTGTTGTTGTTGTTGCTGCTGTTGTTGGTGAATTGTGTATGGTTTGAAAGGTCTTCCAAGGTGGATTTGTCGTTCTCACTTTTTGTCCTGGTTGTGATGAACGTTACTGATGGTATTTCAGGCATTTCGTTCCCCCCAATAGTCAATGGATATAACGATAAACAGCCGAATAACTCTAAGACGCATCTTTAAGTTTAACAATAACATGCTTAAAACTTCAGGCAAGGTTGAAGCCTAAATTTCTCTCAATAACAAGCAGTACAGTATGGGAGACGTTATTATATAATAAAAAAACCCCAAGGAACATTATTTTATTATTTTCATAATAGCCTTTCCTAGCTTAGACGATGTTAAAATGGATTAAAAATAAAATAAAATCAAATAACAAGAGAATTACTCGCATTTTTGTATTTTTAGAAGACCTAAATTTTGATATAAATTAAAAAAGTACATTTTCATTCATTCTCGAAAAAAAAAAAAAGAAAAAAAAGTGTTGAGCATACATGTCCCGCCTACAAACCTGTTCATGTTCATTATTAGAGTTCATGTGTCCAAACCCCACCTCTCTGTCATACCCCTACTTTGTCAAACTGAGCAATTGAGGGCACCTGGGCATTTCGCTCTGAGAGCCACAGCATTTGGACAAATGAGAGACAAAGAGAGGCATCATCACGAGGCAGAGGGTGATGATTTCAGGGAACTTGGCCTGGGATCTGTCACATCTAGTCTACATCTGGTGGGGGGTTCAGACCCAATCAAGCACATAGGCAGACATACAGGTAGACAGATAGAGTGATTGGCAGACAGACAGACATACAGACAGGCAGATATACAGACAAACATAGAGACAGATTGACATACAGGCATACAGACAGATAGACTGATTCGCACACAATCAGATATATACATAGAGACACCCATACAGACATACAAACAGACAGACATAAAGACAAATCAACATACAGGCAGACAAACAGACAGGCAGATTGACAGAGTCGTTGACATAAATTATAGACAGACCGAGATATAGACAGATAAGCTCACAGACAGGCAGACACATATACATACATACAGACAGGCATAAAGGCAGATTAACACACGGCCATGAAAACATACAGACAGAAAAGTTGAAAGACATACATACAGACATGTAGATATACATGCATACTAACAGAGATGCAGACAAACAGACATACAGATATACTGACGATTCAGGCAAAAAGTAGGCCTACATTTCCCACAGTAAAGAGATACCTAATTGAACAAAACTGGTTGTCACAGAAATCACACAGGACCGGTCCAATTCGAGATGAAAATAATAATAACAACCAAAAGAACCACTATTAGATCTATAACGAAAGAAGAAGTCATAAGAAAAAAAACAATAACACATTAACGCACAGAGAACAAAGTAAAAAAGAAACTATGGAGAAAAACACTGTGGGAAATTTTTACCTATCACTTTTCCACACGGTAGACATAATTTTGTGGCTTAGGAGACGAGTAATACAGAAGGCTCTGCGCCTCGCCCCCTGACGCACTGTCAAACACAGGGCATCAGGGTCAGCCAGTCCGTCGAAGAAGACCAAGATTACTACGTCCTACCCGGTCCCTGAGGCCCTTAGAGGTGTGACAACTTGAGACAAGCCGAGCAGACGTCAGTGA
The DNA here is from genome assembly GCA_003991915.1 of Elysia chlorotica. Lineage (NCBI taxonomy): Eukaryota > Metazoa > Mollusca > Gastropoda > Plakobranchidae > Elysia > Elysia chlorotica. The sequence goes on from RQTK01000318.1 coordinate 149,618, forward strand.
GTTGTCAGTGCTGGGGAACTGAACGCGGCCTGACGGGGGCTCCTTAATGAAGGACTCGCCGCCCAAACACTGTCTCCGTGTTGTGTCCGCCTGTCAGGACTTGATGCCTCTGTCGACCTGGCGATGGTTGACAATTCATGTTCTAGCACTCTCTCTCTCTGTCTCACTATTTCTCTCTTTGTCTCTCTCTCCCTCTATTTCTCTCTGTTTCTCTCCCTCTCTCTTTGTCGCTCTCTGTCTCTCTCTATTTCTCTCTGTCTCTCTCTCTCTGTTAACTTGTTGCTTCAATCTACCTGGCGATGCTTGAGACAAATCATACCCAGGGCCGCATCAACACCTCCCTCCCCCCTCTCTCCCTTTCTCTCTCTCTCTCTCTCTCTCTCTCTCTCTCCATGCCTGTCTGTCTACTTGTTGCTTCCATCTACCAGGCGATGCTTGACAAGTCATAACCAGGGCTGCATCAACATCTCCCTGTGTCTCTCTGTCTATTTCTGTCAGTCAGGGCGGCTGCTTCTAGCTACCTAGCGTTGGGGGACATGTCTTGGGCTATGTGTCTGGATGTGTGTCTGTCTGTCTGTCTCTTTGTGTGTCTGTCTGTATGTTTGTGTGTGTCTAGCTGTCTGTATGTTTTTCTGTGTGTCTGTATCTGTGTCTGTCTGTCTGTATGACCGACCAGGGCCCCATCAATATCTCCCT
>RQTK01000318.1:158659-170244 GCA_003991915.1 Elysia chlorotica
GAGAGAGAGAGAGAGAGAGAGAGAGGGACAGAGAGAGACAGAGAGAGAGACAGAGACAGAGAGAGAGTGAGAGAGAGAGAAAGAAAGGGAAACAAACACACACACACACACACACACACACAAGGACTTTAACCCATTTAATGTAAGGGTAAGCTAACCGCTTGTTCCATTTTTAGTTTCGAATCTGAATCAGCATAACTTATTCGAAGATAACGATCAAATGCGATCCTTTTGTATTCCTCCTTCTGTATCTTCTAAAACTTTTTCTTTTTAAATTCTAATGTTGTGTCTCGTGATGGTTGCGTCATCCTCAACAAAGCAAGCCCATAAATCTGTGGACATGCTACAGAGTTCACGCATCGGAATGAAAGGGGGAGATGATCTAGAATGATGCCATGGAGTCACGGTTGCAGGAGATTAATGAATTGAAGGAGCAGATTTCAATAACACCAATCCTTTAAAAAAAAGAAAAATAAATAAAAAAAAACACCTCCAAAAACAAAACAAACAAAAAAAAATGCCGAATGCTGAATGCCGATTAAATTTATGAGGTATCTTGAGTTTTTTTTTTTTTCGTGTTTTTTTTCATTATCAAATTATATAGATCCAGATCTAATTGCTTATTTCGGATTTGATCTATTTTTTTTTTTTTAAAGTGGTGCATAATTATTATTTCTTCTTTTCCCGGGCCTGAAGACATAATTATGGGAAAGCCATTAAGATAGATGCTAATCTCTCTCTCTCTCTCTCTTTCTCTCTCTCTCTCTTCCTCTCTCTCTCTCTTTCTCTCTCTCTCTCTGTCTCACTCTATCTCTCTCTCTCTTTCTCTCTCTCTCTGTCTCACTCTATCTCTCTCTCTCTCCCTCTCTCTCTCTCTCTCTTTCTCTCTCTCTCTCTCAGACAGTTTTTCTCCGTTCAAGTCAAATCCTTATCTATATTTATCTTTCTCTGTCTATTTCTTCCTCTCCCTTTCTGTACCTCTCCGCCTCTTTCAATGTACATCCTATTGGACGTTGAACCAACCCAACCCAACCCAACCCAACTCAATGTACCGCTCACGGCCAATAACCTTACCTTACTGTAATTGTCACCCCTCACGCATCCAATATCCAATCCATCTCTCATGTTTCACTTTTCAAGTTCAATAAGCGGAATAAAAAATTAATAGCAACCAAGGACCTATCCCTTCAGTTTTTGAAAACCCACAAAACAAACGATGCACAGATGGGCAAAGACTTAAAAAAATCAAATGTACTTTTAACAGCGAGTAACATCAACTTTTTTGAACGACCTGATTTGGATTGTTTATGTTTAGCTAAACCCGAACTGATGCCAACTAAACTCAAAGTGACAGTTCCAGAATAGCGGCTTTTCTCATTTTGTTTTTCACATCATAGACGAGTTTTAAACAAATTATTTGCTTTTTCTCCCTTCCCGTCTTTTGTATTCGGGTTTTCCCAGCCTACCTACCGCTTTGAGGTTTTGTGTCTAAACCCGCACCTTTCACTATTTCAGAGCCATAATTTAGCATGGCCTTCAAACTTTTCAAAATGGAAAGGAAATCTTTTGTTATAGACAGGACCGCATTGCAATCTGGGTACAGACAAACTATGCTACCTAAAAAAAACGAAACAAAAGAAATGAAAAAAAAAACCCCGAAACAAAACAAACAAAACCACTCGCACTTTTTAAAAAACGAATCGGTAAAAAAATGGGGAAAAGAAATTTAATAATAGAGCATTGGCTGTCAAGAGCGTCAAATTATTTCTACTGTGTGGATCTAGTGATGAGGCGAGGACGGAGGCTCTTGTGTGCGGGTCTCTCAGACTCTCTCTCTCTCTCTCTCTGTCTCTCTCTCTCTCTCTCTCTCCTGTGTTTGTCTGTTTGTCATTCCGCGAGCAGCAGGTGACGTGTATGCTTCAATGTGCTGCAGTCAGTGTTGGTAAAACACAGTCCGTGCGATCCACAGAGGTGGTAACGAAAAACATAATCACGACCCCAGTGTATTGAGTTTTCTGATTGTTCATTGGCTCCGTAAGAATGGGATAGAGTTATTATTGCATGCCGGTGCGGATTTCCATACGTATCGTCTCCCGCTATGATGGTATCCCCTCCCTGCCTCGTGTGTGGCAGCACATAATATTGTCAGACGTCCGTCTTGGGGCCCGTTCGCAATATAGCCTATATAGTGCTGATGTTGGACGTTAAACCAACTCAACTCAGGTCTCCCGCTTTGTGCACGGTGATCGCCAGAACTCTAATACCTGGAGCTGGGTTCATGGTTTACTTCAAAAGGCCCTAGCTCTACCCACTCGACCTTCTCTACCCGCCCGGCCAGGCCTACCCACTGTCAACCTCCCACACTGGAGCTGTCGCATCCTTCCATTGATGTAGGTGGGTTGTCAAAATGGCAGCGCATCAGGGTGACAGGGTACGCACGTTTTGTTGGTTTTTTTTTTTTGGTTGATTTTTTTTTTTTTTTCATTTTGGGGGTCTGTGTTTTGTGTTTTGTTGTCGTGTCTACAACACAGTGTTTGGATCACTGACTTATTGAGGGTCACATGGGAAGTAGAGTAGTTTGGAGTCAGAGTCAGGGCTGGGGGTATAGAATGGGTGGGGATAGTATTAGTAGAGGGGGATAAAGAGAACTTAAGAGGTCAATACTCGTGAGAAAGAGAGAGAGATACAGAGGTGGAGAGAGAGAGAGATAGAGAGAGAGAGAAAGTGGGATCGAGATAGAGTGGGATCGAGACAGAGAGAGCTAGAGAGAGAGATAGAGAGATAAAGAGAGAAAGTCAAGAGAGAGAGAGAGAGAGAGAGAGAGAGAGAGAGAGAGAGAGAGAGAGAGAGAGAGACAGAGAGAGAGAGAGAGAGAGAGAGAAAGAGAGAGAGAGAGAGAGAGAGAGAGAGAGAGAGAGATAGAGAGAGATATATATAGAGAGAGACACAGAGAGCTAACGATACTCACCCTGTCCTTGAGAAAAGTGAAATTGTTCGTTGACAGCTCAATAGCAGTCAAGCAAACTTTGGTCTTTTCTTTGATATTTTTTTTGTAGATTTTTTGTAGTTTCCCTTTTTCTTCTAAAGTATATATTTAATATTTCCACCCTTAAAAGCCACATTTGAATTTGTATGGTGTTACTCTCTACACCAGACAAGATGTGATTTTGATTTTTAATGCTCATTTTTGCATAAAGAGAATTGAAGGTCTTTAAAAACAAGTTACATTCTTGAACAATGCAATACCAGAGCTGGTTTTGTATTTTTTTCTCTCCAATATAGAATATCAGGATTGTAAGATACAGTGAAAGCTAAGGTTATAACAATATTTGCATTTTAAGGTTCTTGTATGTTACTCACACTCATATATTTATAGCCTTTGTCGTCTGTTCCTCCCGTGTTTTGCTGTCTCTTTCGCTAATTTCTGCCGTTATTCGGGTCTCTCTCTCTCTCTCTCTCTCTCTCTCTCTCTCTCTCTCTCTCTCTCTCTCTCTCTCTCTCTCTCTCTCGCTTTCTAACCGTCTCTGTCTCTGTCTCTCTACCTCTCCCGTCCTTGAATCTGTTCTTGTATTTTGTTAATGTTACCGAAAGCTTTTATTTGACCTCCTTGTCAGAAATAAGCCTTCCCCAGAAAATATAGTTATATATATATTTTTAGCTGAAATTTTTTAAAAGCCTAAAATCCAAGCAATGTGTCAAGCAGCAGACAGGCCGACAAACCAGCCATCCGTGACTTTTCACTCAATGCGACAATACAAAATGGAGAAACAAAAGAGGAAATACTCCATTAGGACCCATTATAAAAAAAAGAGCATTTCGGTGCGTAATCGTTTCAAAGAAGTCCGTCGTTAGAAAGTTATAAAACTGACAATGAGCACAAAACGATGCCGCGCCTTTGTGAATTCGTGCATTAAATCGGAATTCCCCAAACTAAAGCTATCCATCAGAATTGCACTCTTGTCTTGTTTCTTGTCATGTATTGGAAATTAACGCAGCTCTAGTAATGAGTGTCTTAACAAAGACTTTGCGATGACAGAATCCACACCGGCAATGAAGACGATACGTAGAGAATCTGTATATGAGTCCAATCATAGAGTTATGTAAAACATACGGAGCCAATGAACGATCAGAAAACTCCATGTCTGAGGGCGTGATTATGTCATCTGTTATTGTCACTTTTATCGCAAAGTCTAAAATGTACTTTATCGTCAAAGTCTGAAATGTCTCGTCAAAGCAATTGGGGCTGCTGCTCTTCAAGTACAATATAAAAAACATTGAAAAGCAAAAGTCTCCCCGCCAATCTTATAAACTACAGACAAAACAGGACTTAAGTCTTTTCCTCTGTGCGTCACTGTTATGTCCTGTAAATTAAGGACGATTAATGCAAAACAATAATGCCCTTTTTTCGATCCTCTACACAATATCTAAAATACAGGCTAAAGTTTTGTTCTATGCGCGTCACTTGTGACTTTTAAGTTAAGGACATTACAGACAAAAGAATTGTTCTTTTCGCATTATCAAGCTCTACACAAGTCGTAAAAATTCCGACTGATAAGTACATGTACAGACCAAACCTTCGCTTTCATAAAAGTGCTTTCAACATGCTTAAAATTGCTCTAAGTTTAACTACTCAGAATTGTGAAGAACTTTAAAATGGTTCATGTGGAAAGCGTTTATTAAGTTTTGTGTTTGAAATAAAATAATTCACGACAGAAAAGTCCCATGAGATTTCCTCGTATGGAGAAGGTAATGAGGCGGTTTTTTCCACCAAGGCAAGGTCTGGGTATAGCTGAACATCGAAAACCAGGATTGAGCTTTTGGTCATCATTCCAGTGCTCTACCTACTGATGTATCTAGCTCAGAAATCTGTGAAATGTTGGCAACAATAAACTTCCTGCCTTTGAAATTCAACTCGCAACGTATGGTAGTAAGATATCGCCATATTTTAGATGAAAAGTTGTACCACACCTGGGTTGCGGCAATTATCGACAATTCTCGGCAGTTCCCGACAGTTTCCGACAGTTTCCGACAGTTCCCGACAGCTTCAGACAGTTTCGGCACAATTGAAACATTTGTGGCACCTAGAGGAGTCATAAAACAGCCATAAGTGTCTGAAATTAGCCATCAAGAAGAGCACTCTGATCTTATCTCTAGCTGATCTCTCTCTCCCTCTCTCTCTCGCTCTCTCTCTCTCTCTCTCTCTCTCTCTCTCTCTATTTATGTGTGTCTCTTCCCCTCTATACTCTTTTAAATCAATGTAAGCTAAAAAAAGATACATGTTTTAAAGTGGCATGTAGCTTCTTGGCTGGCTAGGAATCAGTAATGAAGTTGCTAAACTGTGTCATCCCCCCCCTCTCTCTCTCTCCCTCCTTTCTCTCTCTCTCTCTCTCTCTCTCTCTCTCTCTCTCTCTCTGTCTAGCAGCCCCAGGGTTCACACACCAAAAGTACCCCGGCTTCATCCCATACAAGTTGCCAATTGGCAATATTAACTTTTGTTCTTTTCTTCTCCGCCGCCCGCCCACTTTAATGTCGCGCTCGTTTCAAAGAATAAGACGCCTCAACTCGAAGATCGTTTAAACGGTGCTAAACACTGCACGGAAATACCCGCATTGTATTCTTCCGCGCAAGAAAATACGCCAATGGAACGGTGAAATCGCGGAGGGGCACATTCTCGACGATCCGCATTCTATGCCTTAAAATAAAGTAACAGCAACAACAAAAACACACAACTTGAAAAATAAAAAGGGGTCTTTTCATAGGAACTTTTAAAACGGAATAAATAAGCGCAGGCAGCGTATTTGGAGTATGTGGTATCTAGATCTAGGAACGGGCTTATATCTCTTGCATTGTCTGAGGTTTGTAGACCCCCCCCCTCCCCCTCCCACATACCCCTCCATTCGTCTCACGCACCCCGTGACCAGGTGACTCTATCAAGGTCACTGTCCGCCATGATTAGCTGTAAGCAGAATTATAAAAGAAAAAAAAATATATATATATATATATACCCCTGGGGACGCTGTTCTATTCAGAAAAATTTGCTAATAATGTAATTAGGACACCCTTCACGCCCGATCTGTCTGGTGTATGTATTAATTAATACTTCATTATTTACGTTATATGTAACCTTGGTTTCAGTTTTTTGTTTGTTCCTTTTTTACGCCAGTCTAGAAAGTTATATGAGCCGTTACAGTGGTATAATATGAATGCACCTCTCCCTGCAAGAAATATAAAAATAAATACGCATACAAACATGCAAATAATAAACAACAGCAAACAAACAATCAGAAAAAGCCTGCTTTTAGTTACACTCTTTTTAGCTAAAACTATTCACTTTGAAGGCCGCTGGGTTGTTGTTATGTGTGCAGCGATTCCAGTCGAGTGGAGTCGAGTGATATAGTTACTTTAAGTCCAACGTCATCACTAAATTGATTTATAGTGGACTGGCCCCAAGACTAAACGCGTGACAGGGTGGAGCGACCAAAATTACTGTCTTAGCCTGTCGCATTAAACTCACAACGGCCCAACTAGTAAGGGACGAAATCAAACAAATACATTTTTTTTTCAAAAAGTCGTGGGTTTGAACCGCGGACCTTTATTATTGGGAGATTAACGCTCTACCACTTCAATCACTTGGCTTAGATATTAAAGTCAGCAACAAAGTTGCCGATTTGTTTCAGTTTCGTTCGCACCAGTGCGATTTCCTGATACATGTGTACAACAATGCAAACCTGATTCGAAAAACAGCGTATTCTGCAACCATTTCCCTACATATATTTGTCTAAAATAAACACTTTTATATCTAGAAGCGTTGGCAGTTGTGAGATCATGCTGGGTGGTTTGCGCCTTTGCATGGTGTCGGCGACGCTGCACAGTGCACGCACCATTACGCACAACTAATGATTGCACGCTAATGGCTGTCTTATCAATTTAATGATGGCGGCGCGCATCTTCAGAAAGGGAGATTACTCCGATGCGAAACTCTAAATAAACATTCCGCCATGATGGCGCTCATTTAGAAAAGTTCTAATTCTTGATTCAGACGTTAAGGAATTTTTAATATCCTTTGAATTGGCATGTTAATGAATGTAATTAAATAGAGCTTAAAGTTGAAGGACAACCATTTTGTTGTTGTTGTATTTTGTTGCAATTTTAAGCACAGCACCGGCGCCCAACCATAGCGATATCGCAGACTTACAGAGCCAATGAGCGATCAGAAAACGCAATGCCTAAAGGTCGGGATTACGGCATCTGTTATTACATTGTATATCATAAAGTCTGTACTGTTTTTTGTAATATACTAAGATACAAATAGTTGTATGTGTATATAAAGGATGCTCATCATACAGAGAGATAGAGAGAGAGAGAGAGAGAGAGAGAGAGAGAGAGAGAGAGAGAGAGAGGACACCGTTTTCGTTTCATATCAGTGGACACGTAAAATCGGCTATTCCAGTGCATTTTATACCGTGGCAAATTTTGACACTTTTTTCGTCACGCCAAAAAAAAAATTAAAAAAAAAATGTTTTTTTCCTAATATATAAACCATTTTTTTTTAATTAATTGCCCTCGCTTTCTAACGTGGTGGGAAACATCTTTCTTTCTATTAAAAGCTTTGGATCAGCAAAATTGCAGACTATGGCATATATATTTCGTAGAGAGAGAGAGAGAGAGAGAGAGAGAGAGAGAGAGAGAGAGAGAGAGAGAGAGAGAGAGAGGGAGAGGGAGAGAGAGAGATGTATTGATTGTAAATTGACGTCAAAACATAATTTTTTTTTATTAAAATGGTGATTAAACGAATACAACAATACTACTGCCTGCGATAAAACCGATAAGGAGTATGACAATAATGATGACTCTATTTAGAATGCTCTGCCACAAAACTGGGTTTATGATTGTGAATAAGATAAGAGCATTGATATGTCCAAGGAGAATAAATTAGAAAGACACAATTTATTGTAATATTATTCTTTTTTTTCTGAGGCCTTTCTGGTGAATGAGACGCAAGCATAGCAGGACATTTTGCATTAAACATCTCTCTCTCTCTCTCTCTCTCTCTCTCTCTCTCTCTCTCTCTCTCTCTCTCTCTCTCTCTCTCTCTCTCTCTCTTTCACTCTCTCTCTCTTTGTCTCTCTCTCTCCCAACCCGCCGCCACACACACACACACACACACATACAAACACAATCTCTAGCGTCTCTATATTAACAGACCTGATGCAAATATTTCATGGTTGGCTAAGAGTATGTGTGTGAGTGTGTGTGTGTGTGTGTGTGTGTGTGTGAGAGAGAGAGAGAGAGAGAGACAGAGAGACAGAGAGAGAGAGTGCTATCTGGTATGATTTACTGAGCGACATTCACATTGAAATCTGAGGATTCGCGCGCCTTGGCTTTCCCTCTCTATTAAAATTAATGCTAGTGAGCGAAGACTGCTACTTGTACCAGACCTTCATCACACACACACACACACACACACGCACACAGATAGTGAGAATCACACCCTCGTCCACACTCACACATCCACACTCACTTCCACACAATCACATACACACTCAACCACATACATAGTCACAGACTCACACACAACTACACACCCATAACACACTTTCACACATCCCCTCCCCCCCACACACTCATACACGCATTCACTCACACACACACATGCGCACTGACTCAATTCATAGAAATGCGTCCGTGAGCAGACGGCGAGCGGGAGGGACTGAAGGGAAAAAATGCGCACTCTCTCTTCGTAGGATGCAATAAATTTCCCCGAGAGGCCAGAACTCAACGACGCGGTTAAAAGTTGAGGAAAGATTCATTTTTAAAAAGAAAAAAAAAAAGATATTAAAAGAATTGGCGGTTAGAGGAATGTAGAGAGAGAAAATATTTAAAATAAAGAAATATAAACGAAGGAAGATTTGTAGGGAGTTGTCAAAAAAAAAAAGAGTTGGATTGGGTTAATGTTACAGAGAAAATGAGGGAGATGAGAGAGAGAGAAGAGAAAGTATTAGGAGAGAAGAGAGAGAAAAAGAGATAGAGAGAGAGTCAGAAAGAAGAGAGAGAGATAGTCAGAAAGAAGAGAGAGAGAGTGAAGTGAGAGAGAAGGGAGAGAATAGAGATAGAGATAAAGTGAGAAGGAAGAGAGAGAGAAGAGAAAGAGAGACAGAGAGAGAGAGATGAAATCAGAAAAGCATTCTACTTTATGTACTCTACAAATAGCGTGAACTGGGGTTATAAAATATGATATATAAAACCCACAAAAGTCAGGTCAAGAATATCATAATTAGCATTATATAAATATATAATTGTATTCTTTGATTAATCTCTTTTTATCTAGGAAGTCATAGAATTCGTACCCATCCAAACATACAAAATCTTAACAGATCTGATACGCAGAGCTTACATAATGATGGTAATCACCATTGCACTCTGGTAGCTGCCGGAAAAAACCCTCATCTATACATTCAAAACTTGTCAGCATGAAAGTTTAATTGGAGATAATTGCCTAATTTCAAAATACCCTCGTGATTTGTTTATCCCCATCTTGTGTACGAGAGACACCCCCCCCCCTTTTTTTGAATTGGTTTGTGTGGAAACTTAAGAGACGTAAAAATAATCAAAGTAAAACAATCCCATGATTCACCGGTGATCACACCTGATAAGGGCCATAACCGAGAATGTTATGAACACTTGATTATAGTTGATGTACATGCTGAATGCTTGACGCCAAACATCAGCCAATGTAGATGTCCATGACATTAATAATTATCCACACCGATACAATCTTCAGCCATTATTATGTAATACATGTATAATTATGCAAATGATTATGAAATTGAAAATTCTTTACTTTTCTTCTTCTATTCACATTCTCTTGTAGCTTTTGCCCTTGGTCTATAACTTAAAAGGAGATATAATTATAACCAAATACAGTCGCCTTGTCCTAAAGCAGAATTAACATTTTCAGGTTGATTATTCATGCACTATTTATTAAATTAAAAAAAAAACATGTTTGTGTAACTAAATTTGGCTACTTTTTGTCGTCAGGTCTCCTAAAAACTGTGCTCTTGATAATAATAAACTGTGCAATGTCAGTTTTACATGTTCTATAAAGTTCTATAATGTTCCTACGGAGGCGGTCTGAGAATGGCAACTTTTTTTCAGCCAAGCCAAATACAGAAAGTATGTATAACACCAGGTGAGGATCTAACCTCGGACCTCCAGCTCCTTAATTACTACTCTAGTACTCTACCGACTGGACTATCAAGCTACATTTGTTATCATTATTTTGCTTTAGTCCGGAATCACCATAAAATTATATACCTTCATGGTCACTAATGAATGCAATAAACAAACATTAAAGGCCTTGCAGTTACAAGGCCTTTACCGAAGACGACAGGAGTGTACGTAAATCTGCATCGGTCCCCAAACTTAAGCTTATCCTGTAGGGTAACCTCCTAACTTCGACCTAATGCCAAACTTCGACCCATTTACTTGATGCATTCTGAAAATAGCTATATTGGTTTGCATTCAGTGAAACAAAAATTTCAGTCGAAGTTAGGTGAGGTTACCCTAATTAAGAAGAGCAAAAAAATAAAAATAATGGGCGATCAGAAAATCCCATGCCTAAAGGACACAGTTATGTCATCTGTTATCGCTGCGTGCATCGTTAAGTCTTCAGTTCTTATAAGAGAAATATTCGCTTGAGATAGTAAAATAACTATAACAACACAACATAGCCATTATTATCATTATTATCAACAAGAAACTGTTTTACAGGTTTATAGCAGGAAAATGTGAATTTTCGGTGAAATAATTATCATGCAAGACCAAATTTGAAGCAACTATAGAAACAAACGGAGGAACAGGTGTAAGGGGAGAAAAGGGGGGAATTGGGTTTATTGTCTAAAGTTGCAAAAATATGACGTCATGGACTTTACGTCAACGCCCCCTTTTGTGATTTGAAGTATGTTTTTTTATGGCGGAAAAACCCACTGCGCCCATCGTGGGCCCTTTCTTGTTATACTAGATAAAAAAAATAGAGCTTCGCGTAAAAATATCCAATTTATGATATGGGGAAATAAAAGTTTACAGCCGCCCACTGTTCATAGACACACACACACACATTGGCAGTGACGTCAGAGCGAAAGGTGGCGGTTGTCATACCCTCAAACCCAAAATTACATCTTCCAGCTCCTTTCTGATTCTCCACACTTATCTCCCACCACCCTCGCTTCTCCCATACCCCCTTGCTTACACCCCTCCTCCGAACTTACACACACACACACTTTCCAGATCTACGAAGTTCCAGTTGTATCTTTTATCTAAAAGGGTAAAAAAAAAAAAAAAGACTGTTATTGCCTTTGTTAAGCCAAGCGTAAGATACAGCCACACAAAAAGTTTGAACTTTCATGTTTAAGTTTAGACCAGTTGACACCTCAAGCTCTTTTCTTCTACTACCTTCGTTCCATCCCTCCCTCCCTCTGCCTCTCCTCCCAAAATCCCCCCGAGTAACAGGTGGCGGACAGAGAGCCCTTCTCTCTCTCTCTCTCTCTCTCTCTCTCTCTCTCTCTCTCCCTCTATCTCTCTCTCTC
>RQTK01000318.1:178280-189979 GCA_003991915.1 Elysia chlorotica
GAGAGATAGAGAGAGAGAGAGAGAGAGAGAGAGAGAAAGAGAGAGAGACAGGCGGATATGCATGGTGAGACATAGAGACAGACACACACAAAAACACAGGTACAGAGTGACTCAGAGAAATTAAGTTTCAGAGAGATAGATACAGAGAGTGAAACATGAAGATTGAATGATAAAGAGAGAATCAGAGAGAGAGAGAGAGAGAGAGAGAGAGAGAGAGAGAGAGAGAGAGAGAGAGAGAGAGAGAGAGAGAGAGAAGAGAGAGAGAGAGAGAGAGAGAGAGAGAGATACAGAGAGTGAAACATGAAGATTGAATGATAAAGAGAGAATCAGAGAGAGTGAGATACAAACAAAGAGACCCGGCCAGATGACGAGCCAGAACTTGTCAGGGTTCAAAAACCTCTAAAACACTGATGGTCCCCAACACTATCAATATTAGATGACGTTTTGTGTATTGTCTCCACACACAATACGACAGTCGACTTCTAAAACGACGATTGAAAAAAATGAAAAGAATATCCCACTATCTCTGCCTGACTCTCTCTGTCTCTCTCACTAACTATCTTCTCGCTCTGTCTCTCTCTCTCTCTCTCTCTCTCTCTCTCTCTCTCTCTCTCTCTCTCTCTCTCTCTCTCTCTCTCTGTCTCTGTCTCTCACCGACTCAGTTAACTTGTTTTTGATACAGACATTGCACTGAAAGCTTCACTAGTTGGACTGACTCAGAGCGTATCATAAAAAGGAATTTCTGATTTTATTTAATAATAGATCTAACGATATTTTAAACTAGCCAAGCCAATGAAAGGCCGGCTTTTTTGCTAAAGGGTTCAAATTTGGCCAATACATGTAATAGATAAAAACTTCGCTTCCTAAAGGAATAAAGTTAGGCCATGAATTGTAAATGTTAGTCTTCTTTGATTCTATAATGTTTGGGAACAACTGCACCAGCCATTTGCCCGATGTTGATACTTGTGTAGTCAGAAAATCAGATCGCAGGCTCAGATTCATAGTGTCCTTTCTAATTTCTAAATAGCCTATATAGTGCTGATATTGGACGTTAAACCAACTCAACAACAACAACAACAACAACAACAACAACAACAACAACAACAACAACAACAACAACAACAACAACAACAACAACAACAACAACAACATCTAATTTCTAAACTACTAAAGATCTTCAGTGTTTAGAAATGAGCTACGCCATTATACAACAGTACTGATGTATCGAGATGTGTCTGTCATACAACAGGTCAGTCAGTAACTTTCCAACTGTCCAATCCCTGGTCGCTGACAGCAAAGAAACCCTGTCTGTTACAGGGTCAGTTACCTGGTGAGTGGACAGTTGTGGGTCAACCACAGCCCCGGTAAACAGTGGTTGACCATCAGGGGAGGACGTGTCCAACAATAGAGATGATATCTGGAGCGCCCTTCTTCCCGGCCCCGTTGGAACTACAACGCTAACTGGTCCTGGCGGCGCGACCTGTGACAGCTAGTACGCTAATCTGCGCCACGGGGCGGGGACCCGAGGACCCGAGGACTCAAGGATCCCGTTGATTGTGCTCAGTGAAGACGTTCAGAAGTTCCGTGGCAGCATTTGGTGGATGTCTTAATTGCAGGGTTTACTCTAGACAGTAGAGGTCTTGCGATAAGGAGAGGTGTATATCAATAGCGGAAAGAGGACGATAGGTAAAGGAAAAACTTGCGTACAATGGTAGTTATAGTTGTCCTAGGCCTAATGCACCAATTAGCAATTGAAAAAACAAAACAACTCATGCTTAAGGGTCTAGGTTTAAGTCATTCGTTAACGTCTTGTACATCACAAAGCCTGTGATATACTTGTTTACAGTGACAGAGAGAGAGAGAGAGAGAGAGAGAGAGAGAGAGAGAGAGAGAGAGAGAGAGAGAGAGAGAGAGAGAGAGAGAGAGAGAGAGAGAGAGAGAGAGAGAGAGAGAGAGAGAGAGAGTCAGAAAGAGAGAGAAGGTGAGGGAGGAGGACCTGAATTTGTAAAGACGTTCCTTGAGATTAGCAATTGCCTTCTCTTCAAGCGAATCTGCCAGTTTTGTGTTGGGCCTTCAAGATGTTTGGAGGGCTCTCAGCCTGAGATTTCGTACCCGATGGGTTTCACCCTACCCCCTCCCCCCTCTCTCCCTCCTCCATACACACATGATGTTGGCTACTAAACGCCTTGCGCTATCTGGCCCATAGCCAAAAGGAAGACGATGGATATATATATTAATACGCACCCAATTCCAAACATAACTCTTCCATGACTTACAAAACCAATGAGCGTTCGGAAGAAAACCCGTTCCTTATGGGCGAAATTACGTTATCTGTTATCTTCGTGTAGATCATAAGGCCTGTAGTGTATCCCGGAGAACGGGGGGGAGTCTGCCCGCGTGCCACCTGTGACGGGTCCCTGGGATTAAGTCAGACAAGGCAGGAGCACTCGAGCTCTAGTCACGGGAGCTGCGCCCTGTGTGTGTGATAAACACGAGATTCTGGCGGAGATAGAGGAAATTAGTGGTTTACCAGGGAGATTGCGGCGATACGGCGACACACAAACAATTGAACATTCTTCCTGTGAACAGAGAGAGCGCTTCTGTTTTTTTAAAGACCTGTCGGAATTCAACGGTCGCAGTCGTTGGACAAAGATGTTAGGGGGTGGTCTTGTTGAGTTTACAAGTCTAAAAAAAATAAACAAAATATAATGCGGTACCTAACCTAGTTGTCCAAAGTATTCTGTATATAGATAGGAATCAATGGCATGCTGTGTGGATTTTTTTTTCAGGACTACAGCTTTATACAATGTAGCTCTATAAAGCAAATCTGAAATGCTCTATATTATTTGTTATAAGATAACTTAAAAAGAATTGAAGTTTAAGTAGGAATATTCCGCACGTGTTCCATACATTACTAGATAAGATAGTATTGTTTGCTGGTTAAAAGCCATACAAATGTGGAACAAATTCTTTTCACTTCAAAACATCTTTGTACCACGACAGCGACCATTGAATTCCGACAGGTCTTTAAAAAAACAGAAGCGCTCTCTCCATTCCCAGGAAGAATGTTCAATTGTTTGTGTGTCGCCGTATCGCCGCAATCTCCCCGGTAAACCACTAATTTCCTCTATCTCCGCCAGAATCTCGTGTTTATCACACACACAGGGCGCAGCTCCCGTGACCAGATCTCGAGTGCCCGTGCCTTGTCTGACTTAATCCCAGGGACCCGTCACAGGTGGCACGCGGGCGGACTCCCCCCCTGGTCTCCGGGATACACTACAGGCCTTATGATCTACACGAAGATAACAGATAACGTAATTTTGCCCATTAGGGGGATTAGGAATGGGTTTTTCCGAACAGCTATTGGTTCTGCAAGTCATGGAGGAGTTATAATTGGAATTGTGTGCGTATTAATATATCCATCGTCTTGCTTTTGGCTATGGGCCAGATAGCGCAAGGCGTTTAGTAGCCGACATCATGTGTGTATGGAGGAGGGAGAGAGGGGGGAGGGGGTAGGGTGAAACCCATCGGGTACGAAAATCCAAATCCCTACACGGGCCCCCTGTCAGGTGAGATGGATATCAAGGTGCTATTGACACGTGCCCAGATCTGTATACTACCTCCCTCCCCCTCCGCTCCCCACAATACCCCTCGCAACTGGTACCCTGGAGGCCAGAGATGGGTGAATGGCTACAACACAACCGCAATGAGCAATGGTTTTCTACAGAACTAGGGAGAAAGTTCTCTCGATTTCCCTCTCTCCGGGTTTAACGTCTCCTAGGTTCCCCTGGAAAGTCCTATACGGTGACTCTATAATAATGCTAGGCAAGAGAGAGAGAGAGAGAGAGAGAGAGAGAGAGAGAGAGAGAAAGAGAGATAGAAAGAGAAAGAGAGAGAGAGAGAGGAAGAGAGAGAGAGAGAGAGAGAGAGAGATGTACAAAATACAGGTATGTACAATGTACCAAAAAAGGTACACGTTCTTTCTTCAACTCTTTGTGGAAACCAGAACAGTAGCAGCTTAGCTCTACAGATGTCTATTTATAGCACATCTCTGCTTAGCTCGGTACCTCAAGCTAAAACCACCTGAAGGCATTTCCTTTATAATACATATACATAATCTTACAAACCCAGATTCAGCTCCATATCATAAAGACAACAATACTCATAATTATAATGGCCCGTGGCTAGGGCTGTTGGTCAGAGTAAGTCCAATGCGACCAAGCATCCCTGCAGCGAATGGTGCGGGTTCGAGCCTTCATCTTGATACAGTCATGCGGTTTGGAAAGAAATGGCACATGCTGAGTATTAGAAGATGAAGGGATGCTGTTCTTTTCCTCTGGTATTCACTCGATATTCTTCTTAATCTCCTGATGTCTTGCTCAACACTCATGTTATTATTCTGTAGTATCGCTTTTTGTGTCAGTCTGCTTGTCTGTCTGTCTGTCCGTTTGTGTCTTTTCTTTATATATATTTATATGCGTAACTCTCTCCATTACTCTCTCTCTCTCTCTCTCTTTCTTTTCTTTCTCTCTCATGTCTTTCTATGTATATGTCTCTTTTTTTCAATATAAATATGCATCTCTTTATTTTTTTTAAATTATCTTCTTCCTCTTCTTCTCTATCTCTCTCTCTATCCATCTATCTTTCTATCCATTTATTTCCCATCTCTTTCTTCTTCTTCTTCTCTCTCTCCCCCTCTTCCTATCTCTCTTCCCACTCATCCTTTCTCTCTCTCTCTCTCTCTCTCTCTCTCTCTCTCTCTCTCTCTCTCTCTCTCTCTCTCTCTTTTTACCAGCACAATCAGCGAGGTATTCATATTTAATTCGTTTGTTCTCGTCTGAACGCCATTTTTCCTCAATAAACCGCAGCCCCAATGAAACAGTCTTAAACTCAATCTGGACACGGCAAATTTTGACTTTGTATCAACCATCCCTCGGACGCCATCAACTATTATGAACATTGTACCGAGTTGCATTGTGTGGCTCCTATTACATTAGGGTAACCATGTATAATTTCGACACCATCTTGCCATGATGCTTGGGCTCTGGGAAAGACAAATATATCACTGGAGTGATAGCGTCTGTAGATTGCTTGATAGTTCCGCTCTATAGCTAGCGAACACTGCCCCATAAGCAAGCATTGTGAACAATTGTAAAGAAATTTGGCTATGTTCACTTGAATCACATACATGTACATGACAAAAATATAAGGAATTATATAGATAGACACGCCCCATCGGCTTCGGTATCGATAATGGCAAGAGAAACATTCGTCTTTCAACTGTCGTGAAATCCATTAACTTCTCAGGGGGCCGTGTAATGGAAGCAAAAAACTAGAATATATATATACAAAAATTGGAGATTAGCTTTGGCTTCAATCTCTCCTCAAGGTAATTAACCATATACATGTAATTATAACCAGTTCAGTAAAAAAATGAAATAAAATCCTTTATCTGTTTCTTAGTAAGCACAGGCTTTCAAGTAGATCAGAATTGCTTAATAGGGCTAGTCGTTTAAGGCTTTGGAATATTCCGCAGTGTGTGGGTGCTCGTGTATGTGTGTATGTGTGTGTATGACAATGGGACCAGGAGGACGACAACAGGGGGTCGTTACGGAAAGGACCATCGAGGTTCGAACTTCTATACAGGCCTGGTCTCCAACCGTCTCTGCTTAACATGGCGGACACAAAGCGCCCAGAAGAATAGCATACTGCCTTTCCTTTATTGGTAGATGTAGATAATAGCAAGTAATAAGGGCCGACATTTATGGCGGATCAGATGTCGATGAGTGGGCAGGAATATTGGGGGGCAATCGCAGGGCTCATCTGGTTTGGGTTATAACATAAGAGAAAGACACAAAGTCATGGTCTATGTTGTGTCTGCGCTTTGTCTGTGAGTCGGCTTGTTAGAGACGAGACTGTAAAATGTACACTGTATGTATTACAATAATCAGTAGTAATAAACTACAATACTGTGTTACAATAGGCCACTAAATTCTAGATTTAAATTTTATGAAGGACTTGTGTAACGAGACACTGGTGAACACGAAGAAATTTGTGTGTTAGAGATGTCAAGCAATTAGCTAAATAGTGTAAGAGTAATAAGTGCTGTTGTAGTTTGACGCTATTTGACAACTTTATTGCCGTCGTTGTTAATATTTGGAGCCGCAGCACCCGGCCTGTCTCACACAAACTCCTAGAGTTGAGAAAGTTAAGAGAGGTGTTGAAATTCTCTAGAACAGGGGCATTCCATCGTGTTTAAGATCTCCTGGGTTCCTCTGAGGAATTATGGCATGAACAAAGCTTTTGAACGCTGGACATCTGGGTTTTATGACCAGCAGGGGAGAGTACCGATGCCGGAGTGTGCCAGATGGGTGTTGCTTAGTGCCTGCATCCATAAAGAATGCGCGTGTAGGTACCTGGGAGAGGGTTGACCAGGTGATGATGGCACACTTTCACCTGTCTTATGGCAGCGGCGTGAACCCCAGGTACCGGTGTCAGTGGAGTGAAGCCCTGGTATCTGTGGCACTGCAGTCAAGGTGTGAACTGGCCCCTCTGGAGCTTGAGGTTCGAAACTACCGAGGAGGTTCTGAGGACTGGGGTGTGTTCTATCATACAGTCTGTAGGTGGCGACAAGTACATGTTCATATCAATGTGCGTTAAGTGGGGATAGGTGACATGATAATAATTTATCATGCGGGATTTTTATGAAAAGTTGGTACAAAAGTTTATTTCAAATATCATTACCGTATTCTGAGTTCAAATTCCTTTGAAAAGATGATAGTAAGAAATAAAATGAGGAAACTTGAAGAGGTATTAAAAAATTAATAGGAAGATTGAAATTGGTTGTTTCTTCGTTGTAGTTAAACTACATGTACATTAACTATGATTAATATATGGATGTATATCATTATGTTCTTAAGTGCCTCATGATCATTATTGGGGCTATGACGGTAGTTCTTTCTATGAAAAAAACAACAACAACAAATTATTCACGTTCCCAAATTATTCCATAATGCAAAAAAAAAAAAAAATCGAGACAAAATAGCTAAGCATTCTTCAGAATTTCTCATTGATTATCATGACACACTTTGATAATTGCATGGCATCGCGCTCTCGATTAGCGGGAAATCTTGGCATCCATGATAATAGGTACAGAAAGTGAAAGAAACGGGAAAGATTGCTGCCGTGGTATGTGTTAATAGAGAAAGTAAACGTCTTTATTTACAGAGTGATGGGCTAGTCGTGCTACATTGTACCTGTGAAATCAATCAGAATGACTTTCAGTACAGTTTCCTTAATCTCTGTCTATATGTCTTTCTCGTTCACACTGTATCCCTCTCAGAATTTCTCTTGTATCTGTCTATTTGTCTGTCTCTGTCTGCCCCCTCTCTCTCTCTCTCTCTCTCTCTCTCTCTCTCTCTCTCTCTCTCTCTCTCTCTCTCTCTCTCTCTCTCTCTCTCTCTCTCTCTCTCTCTCTCTCTTTCTCTCTCTCTCTCTCTCTCTCTCTCTCTCTCTCTCTCTCTCTCTCTCTCTCTCTCTCCCTCCCTCCTCTTCCTCCTCCTCCTCCTAGACAAGATCTTTCTCACCATACCTGTCACAATAGTTCGGACCACTTTCAACTCTCCGGTGCAGGAAGGAAGTTTTGTCAGTTTGTTTGGACACCGGACCTGACGGCTCTGATTGGTCGTGACAAGATGACGTCATCACAATGACGACACAATGGTCAAGCAGTCCATTGACAGGCCAGGTCCCAGCCCTCCAGTCACAACAGACCCGAGGCTGTTTGCCTTGACCATTGTAGTGGACAAGGAGCCACTTGGCTACTTCATTACCCTGAAAGGTAGCGCGTTGGTCAAGAACCTTTTGGTGACCAAGACCCGTGATATTGGTAGGTGGCCGTTTTGTTGGGAAGGGAAAGGGAGGGGGATGCTAGATGTGTCAAATGAAGAAAAACTTTGGTGAATTTTGAATGTAAAATCATTCGGCTTACACTGTATCATGGATGGAGGTGTCAGTATGATCAAAGACGAATGTGTCACATCTGTAAGATATTGTAGATCTAGGTGGGACTGTTAGTTTTTCTCAAGGTAGCAGTTTTCCCTCTGATCTTGGCTTACTTTGCCGGCCAAAGTTTTGATTGGAGGTGTTTTGGCTTTAAGACAAGGAACACCTATCAAAGATTACCCAGCAGGCAAGGTGTGGTGTGTGTTTGTGTGTGTGTGTGTGTGTGTGTCGCGAAGCTTTGGACTCACAGGGTGAGAAACCGCGGCCTCAGAAGTCATTGACGAACCCGTACAACCAGTGATAACAAATCAGCCTATCAAAGGCTGCTACACACATGTACATCTATGGCTATTTCCGCATATCAAGACGAAGGCGCACCGCAACATAGCTCAGTCGGTAGTGTGCCGGACTTAGAAGCAGGAGACTCAGAATGGTGGTGGCTTTTGGCAAACCTGATTCTTTGGATAATTTTTGGGGACATGAATTAAAAACTAATCAGTTGTGTATTTCAAAGTTTGCGGACACGACGATCTACTCTCTTCGGCTTGTTAATAACTCCCCCCCCCCCTCCCCCAACCCGTTTTTTTTCTGCCGCCTTCCTTCCCCCCAAAACAAACAGCAACAACAACAAAAAACTACAAACAGTTTAAGTTCAATTTATACTTTATCTCAGTGATAATTTCTATAATCACGCGAATGGGCGAAGCAAACCAACTAGTCTTTCACACAGCTCTAGTTTTCTTTGGGAGCTTTTTAAAAACTTTTTTTCCCGACTATAACCATGCATGTTCGTCTTTGGACAAAAACAATTTAAGTGCAGTTTATACTTTATCTCAATGATATTTTTATAAAACGCGAATGGGCAAAGCAAACCAACCGGTCTTGCACAGTTTTAGGTGTTGTGAATTTATTCTGAAAATTTTACTCTGACTACAATCAACGCCTGTTCGTCTTTGGACAAACATGTGTAGCCGGTTTAAAAAAAAATATAACGCGGCCATGATCTACTATTTCGAAAAGCGTTGCAAAACACTTCTTTAAAGACTTAACCATTGTTCTCCCGGCTCTTGGAGGCTCTTGGAGGCAGGCTAGACAGTATTCCAGATTACTGGCGTGAAATGGGGTCCGTTCTCAGGGCGTAGGCCTTCAGAGGGAGCTCTCATCCCAGGCATATCCCTGTAGCACTGGAAGGCTGTGTCCCCCATCCCTCCACGCATATATATCCATAGGACTGGAAGAGTGGATCCCATCCCCATGTATATATATACCTGTAGGACTGGAAGTCTGTGCCATCCCCCCACGCTCCTATCCCAGGCATATATTATATCCCTGTAGGACTGGAAGAGTGGATCCCATCCCCCCACGGGTACATGTATACATGTATAGGTTGAAGCTCGCCTAAGAGTCTTCAAGCGATATCACTTGATGGATTTCTCTAGTGGCTACTACATGGGTTGTTTGGTACCGTTCATGGACTACTTCTGTTGTATTGTATAGTACATGGACTACTTCTGTTGTATTGTATAGTACCTGGACTAGTTCTGTTGTATGGTACAGTACAGGTACATGGAGTAGTTCTAATCTCGCTAAGAGCTCGATTACTTCAGCTTCCCTCTAGGTCTTCTCAACAATTCAGAGGCTGGGATAAGAGGGAAGAAGATGGAGGTCTTTAGTCAGGCAAGCTCGCAAGCTCGGATCTTGAAACTCTTAGGGAAAGAATAATTAACGTAAGTTGATGTTTAATTGAGGATGGGAGATGTTGGTAAAATTTCAAATGTGGAAGAAGTTTGGATCCAGGTTGCTGGATTTGCGCTCTTCCCAGTGGTTTTAGTTTCTTCATTACGTAATGAAGGTATGACTAATACTGTGGATAGCTTCGATACATGGGGGTTACAATTACACGCATGACTGATTATATAACAACCTTTTAGACATGTAGAACATGTATTGAGGTAGAGATATATAGAGAAAGACGAAGAGAGAGAGAGAGAGAGAGAGAGAGAGAGAGAGAGAGAGAGAGAGGCTGAGTCCATCTTTTCTCTATCTCTCTGCTCTCTAGTGTGTCTTGTTCTTCTGCTGTTTCTCTGTCTGTCTGTCTGTCTGTCTGTCTGTCTGTCTGTCTGTCTGTCTGTCTGTCTCTCTCTCTCTCTCTCTCTCTCTCTCTCTCTCTCTCTCTCTCTCTCTCTCTCTCTCTCTCTCTCTCTCTCTCTCTCTCTCTCTCTCTCTCTCTCTCTCTCTCCACCCCCCTCTCAAAGAGCTACCGGGCGCCTTAAGGGTGTTGGTTTCACACTTGGCGGCTGTGAATGTTTCAGTTTTACAGCATCTTTATTAGAGTCCATTTGTCCCACACTCTGGGTGTGGATGTTTCACACACTAGTTCCTCACATAATCATAGTGCACTTAGTGCTCTATTGAGGTAAATTATCTTTGTCATCTTTTGCTACAACACATTCCTTTTTGTTTTGGTCTGTATTGCATAAACGTATTGTTATTAATCACAATGTTATACTTTAAATCTTCCATCTTAATTACCTACTATTCATTATGATATTTTTCTTGAAGAAAAAAAAAAGCATTCTGATTGTTTTAGGACTCCTGGGTTTTCCCGCAGGAGTTTTCAAACACGTATCTACCGTTCAGTTTGATAATTGACAAATTGAGCTATCTGGATAATGTACTTCTTGGATGAGCAGGGGAAATACCCAATGCGACATAAAAAAAATTAACTTTACACTGAAAAGTCTTATCAATGCTTATGTCCTTACACTAATTTTAACCAAAACAACTTCACCCCCTTTAGTGAGTTCAAGTAAGATTGTCAGCCCTGAAAAAGCGCACACAAATCAAAATTGAAGCTATATACAGTGTAGCTCTAGGAATCACAAAACCATAAAAAAAACACCCTAAAACGATGACTGTAGGGTTTTGTCATCGCTGAGAAAGCACACACAATTTGATATTAAAGATAGATATAGCCCAACTCTAATAATAAAAAATACATACAAAAAAAATGACTATAGGGTTTGTCAGCGCTGAGATATACAATTGAGAAATATAACGTCCAGGCCCAGTGGACCAACTGGACAGTCGTGGGAAGGACCTGCTGGTGATCGCCACACAATTGACCACTTGACCAATGACAACACTAACACCTTTCCCTGGTCGCCTCCTATTGTCCACTGACCGACGCATCGCTCCCATCCCTCTCATCTCTCGCATCTCTCGCATCTCTCTCACCACAAGTGTTGCGCCAGGTCCGATGGGTCAACACTGGCCCGCCCACCGCTAACTAGTCCAGTGTCCATCCTCAGTTCGCCCCTCAGGACAGGGACTGCTCTCTCTGACTGACCACTGTCCGGCTAATTGAGTCCCGAGTGTCCTCCTCGCCTCGGGTCACTGTTCACTGTCATGATGTGACCAATCATCTCACGCCTCGCGCGCTCTGACTGTCCACTTCTGTCCACTACGGTCCACTATGACTTGTCCACTACGCGCTTTTGCTGACCGCTGTCCACTCGCAGACTGGACATGCTGTTCCCATCTTCCCCCGAGTCGGGGCGAGGCCCTAAATGTCTCAGTCAGTAGAGCGCTCGAGTGACAAGCGGAAGGTTCGAGTCTTTATCCTCAGCAGTAACCAAAACAAAGGGTACATCACATTGTAATACAAGTGTATTCACATTCTGAAAAACAGCTTA
>RQTK01000318.1:201648-211701 GCA_003991915.1 Elysia chlorotica
GAGAGAGAGAGAGAGAGAGAGAGAGAGAGAGAGAGAGAGAGAGAGTGATAGAGAGAGAGAGAGAGAGAGAGAGAGAGAGAGAGAGAGAGAGAGAGAGAGAGAGATTGAGAGAGATTGAGAGAGAAAGGCAGAAAGTTCCTTTCCGTGTGTCTTCCTTTGATAGGGAAACAAAGAGGACAGAACACAAGACAAGCTGCAGACTTTCACATAATGACAGAATGCAAGCGTAGCTAGGCGTACAGCTATAATGATGTTTAGACTCTTGAAAAGATTCACTGGTTAATTCAATTATTGCGAGAGAGAAATTCAGCGCACTTCTTGAATCCATTGTCCCCAACTTGCCAAGACGATTTCTATCCATCTTTCTTTAGCCCGCCCTGTAACAAACCAATTCGTACGAACACACTTGAATTGTTAATTGAGAGCCAATGAAGTATAGAAGATCTTACGCCCCCGGCCAAATCTTTAGACGCTCACTGCGCACTCGTTGTGAATGTATTCTTAATCCTCTGATGGTTTAACTCGAAGAGGAAGTTGCTAACCAAATGGCACTAATTCTTGAATAAGAGGACACGCCTTTGGGCAAGGAACGGATCAACAACCACCAGGAGTTAATGCCAAGGAAAGTTTTCTTCCATCGCGTTACGTTTGATGATGCCGAAGGATGTTGTGAAATTGTTGTTGTATTGTGCGCTCAGTGTGTTTTGATTGTGCTGCCATGTTAAACCCACAGAGCGAAGGTTTCAGAGCAGAGATCGCGAACCCGGACACTTTTACCCATAATTCATAAATTTACCCATAATTCATGAAGCTTTAACCCAGATCGCTCTATCGCGTCACCAGCTCCAACAAGCGATTCGCTTTAAGCAAATCTTCACAAAGCTCCACAGAGCCAGAGTGAGAACAGCGCTGTGCGAGTTTTTGTCTCAGCGCGGGAGCTGACACGGTTACAAGCCAGCTTTACATTGGTGCGGTGAGGGGCCATATACCCCGCTACAATATGATGTCTGAATTAATGATAAGTCACTGGGGCTCCATTAGCGTGGGCCTTTTTAGAGCCGGTCGAGTCGAGTCCTCCAGCATCTCCTAGTCCCTCCCACACCGCGCGCTACTTCAGTGCCGGCTCTGTCCATACCAGGGATTGTTTTCGGGCATCTCCGCTACACAAAGATGGTGCCTTAAGAGACTTATGCCGAACCTCTGTTAATTCTACGCCTGCTTGCCTTTTCTTCCGGGAATGTTTGAACACTCTTGCTAGCACAATGATTTATACGGCGGCTTTTGTCTCCAGAACTGTATTTATCGCCTGCGGTTAACGGAAAACTTGAAAAAGATCAGAGAATATTTTTTTCTTAATTTAAAAACAAAACAAAACAATCTCGAGTTTCTTTTGATGGAGCATCTTAATTATTCTATTTGGCTGGTCTACCACCGTATTGTCCTTACATCTTAGTCAAGACCCATGTGGGGATGTTTCCTGCCTTGACCAGTTCAATCGGTACAATACAGTTATTATTTATACCTCGCTATCAGCGGCGTTCCGAGGGCTTTCACTTTTACTTTTGTTTTCTCCCTATGCAAAAACTCTTACATGATTAAATAAACAAGAGCATCGTTTGAAATAACTCGGGTTAGTTCCCTTAAGCCCCTGCCTCTAGAAGAGTACTTGTTCCTTGACAATGGAAACGATGTGAATTAAATGAAAGTTTGAAGACAATTAGTCCTCAATAATGGAAGAAGAAAGTGTAGCCTCAATGCTTACAAACAATTCTTGCTGATCGTCTTTGTTAAATAATTGTATCACAATCTTAAGAGAATTAAGCCTGTCTTCCTCGTAGAATTACCTTTCAGGATAATAGAAGTCTAAAGTATGAGCTAGACAAGCAATTGTTTCTTCACATACAGTTCCTTGACATCAAAATTTAATAATGGCCAATTTGAAGAAAACAAAACCTTTCAAGGCTTGTACTCTCGCTCTAACTTGTAACTTTTTTTCTGAGAGAGAGAGATAGAGAGAGAGAGAGAGACAGAGACAGAGAGACAGAGAGAGAGAGAGAGGAGGGGAAGAGGAGGAAAGAAGAGAGAGGAGAAAAAGGGGGGGGGGGGGGGGGTACTATATAGCCAATCACCAGTCATGTGTCCTCAAGCAGGAGGTGTCAACTTCGATCTTAGCTTTTTGTCTCTTGGTTTGACATAAAGCTAAATTAACACAGAAGGCGAGAAACTGACTAGATATTGCCAATTATATTCGTCTGTATCGCCAAAAGGCTGTCACTTTCCTTCCTAGGCGAGGCGGAGATTCCCATTCTAACACTGGACCATCCCAAAGTCCGCCACACCACACCACATTGCACGACGACCCGTCATGGTATCCCCGCCCTGTCTCGTGTGTGGCAGCACATAAAAGTGTCAGACGTCCATCTTGGGGCCCGTCCACAGTATAGCCTATATAGTGCTGATGTTGGACGTTAAAACCAACTCAACTCAACACACGACGACCGCACTCTACATTGATACCCGTGATACCCACAGCAGACGCCTTGCAAATAACGGCTCCATAGCGGACATGGAATCTGCACCGGTGTCCAATCATAGCTCTATCCTGGACCTACGAAGCAAATAAGCGTTCAGAAAAAAAAAAAAAAACAACAACACACGCCGAAGCGTCGTGATTATGTTATTCGTAATTTTCTTGTGGGTCGCAAAGCCAGGGATGGTGGAGTAAGGCCGGCAGAGGTTGTTGGACGGACAAGTTAGTGGAGCGAGAGAGTGGATAACACACCTCTTCAACTCTTCAACACTTCCTTAAACAGCACTTAACCCGCCACAGATTCGATATGCGTTCACAAGCATCCACACCCGATTGTCTCTCGCCAGCTTCGGCTATACAGCATCGCCGGCCAATGCGTGATGGCGGAAAAATGGGAGGAGTTTTTGGAATGAGCCATCTATGAAAGGGGACGGATGAGCTAGCTAAGCGGAAAGCTGGCGGCTTTTTGCTTTGTTTTGTTTTCTGGTCTTCAAAATGTCATTTTCATATCCCCCTCCTCCCCACCCCACCCCACCCACCTCCGCCTTCCTTTTTCACCGCCTTCTGCCTGCCTCTCCCCTCGCCCCACAGGTGTTAATTCGAATGGCCTCTTGCATTGCGAGGCAACGCTTTTCAGGAAAAGAGGGAAGAAAAGGAGCCTTCTATTTTAGTTGTTTCAAGCGGTTATTTATTCTGAAGAGCGTCACCGCTAACCGGTGTTTGTGTCTTCTGTGCCGCGGGGAGACAGAAAACCTATGACGAGCGATATCCACACAAAAACCACCACCGAATTACGAAATTAGCGTGAATGGGTTTTGAGTTAGCGCCTTCACCCCGTGTTACCAAGTGCAGTCCTGGTGGAGTGGAAAGTCTAGTCACAAATGCCAACCAAATTAACCAACAAAGTGGAATTATTTAGACGAAAAACGGTACTAAACTGCCTACGAATACGACTGTTGGCGTCAAGTTGGTATTTTTGTTCTGTATCTTCTGTTCCTACAGAGATCTGTTTTCTGACAACTCCAAGAATCTTAGTCTCCAAGCCCCATCGTCGGCGGCTGGCTAAGGGTAGAAAGTACAAGGGTGTCATAAGCTTAATCCTCCGACTAAGGACGTATCAGTCTTCATGGATGTAAATGTATTTTGAAACTGTCCTTAGTCGCAGTACTAATTGCCTTCGATCTGGATCTAGGTGCTTTTTGGGCGATACAATTCTCGTCTTGTGGTCTTCAACGTAACGTTTTGGGTAACAAATACAAGAATAAACAATTATCATAGATATATTAGGGGTAAAGAGCGCAGTCGGATGAGTCGGTAGATTGCTGCAGTTAAAAACAGGTGATTAAAAGTTCGATCCTAAGCCAGTTCCACATTACAGTGTTCTACCCTCAATACGGGATGGAGTTTAGTTGGGAGGAACTCATATTTATTATGAAAGAAAAACTCCCTCAGCCCTTAGTCTACCACCAACCTCTTCACGGCTCTTCCATTTCATACAAAAGATAAAACCCTGGGCTCTATGATTACTCCACAGTAGCACCTGCACGTATTGACTTTCTGGGACAAAAGCTGTGGCGCAAGACGTAGATATTCAAGAACTCTTCAGTTTTTTCTGAGTGCAAACCCCAGCGTTCAATAGGACCCCGGATCCCGTCGGTGCGGCAGCGCAGACAAGCGTTCGGTACCCCCTGGCTTGGCCTAGACCTAGCTCATTGTGGTGCTCAATGGTGCAAGCCGTTTCGGGATTCTCCGAATCTAGATCACAACGGAGCGAACGTACATCTTGCTTTTCATTCTTATAGATAAGACTTTAATAGATGGAGGCTTCTCTTGGGTTCTTTTCCTCTGATTCGCCTCGGGGCCGCTAGATCTAGGGGAAGAATGCATTGTGTGGTTTAAGACTGTAAACACAGGCGCTATTTGAGGGACCACCCTTGTTCAACGTTGTCTAGGTTTGTGGAAGATTGTCTAAGATTCCAATCGGTACATTGCGTTATACCGTATTGTTGCAGATAAACTTTTAATTTATATTTAAAATGAGGTCATTTTGTCGAAATGTTAGGGACTGAAAATACAGAAAATAATTATATTGAGCGCAGCAAATAAGAGAGAGAGAGAGAGAGAGAGAGAGAGAGAGAGAGAGAGAGAGAGAGAGAGAGAGAGAGAGAGAGAGAGAGAGAATAAGGGGGTGGACATCAAAAGATGACAGGGAGAAGCGGAAGAAATTGATAGTGCACCTGGGTACTGCTGTTCACCTTAGTGCGTTAGATCAAACCAAAAAGTGATGCCATGCACATTATTTTTTTTTAAAGTTTGGAATACAATTAAAGGATACAATGGTAAGAAAATCGTTTTTAGGCAAAAAAAAGTTTTTTTTAAACCATTGCTGTAAAGGCCTATAGAAACATTCTCTTAAGTTAAAATCCTAATACAAGTCTACTAACTTGTTTTTCCTTAGTAGCGCAATCAAAGTTATATGACCTTGAACTTGCCAGGATGGTCACGTGATGCAAGTTTTGACGTCAACAAGAAGGTGCAGTCAATGACGTCAATAATGCTTTTATTGCGCGAAAGGAATCTACGAAAGCGAAATATCAATTTTAACGTCATAAATGTACGTCAAAGATTATCTTTTTTCTGAAATACACTGGAATGATAATTTTTCTAAACCTGGAACGAGACATCATAAGCCCCAAACTCGATTGACTAGCAGGCTTTTAAAGTAAAGGAGCCTTGTGTAGGTTGTACGTATAATATAATATAATATTCTAGTATATAAAGTTCTACGAGCAGTTATAGAAACGTGTTTCTGAGCAGCAGATATCATTCTTTTTTAAATATCTGATTACATGTATATATACACTTTCCAACACAAACCGTTGAATTACGACTTCCGAACTTGTCAAACAATTTAATACAAAAGTTAGTTAATTGACAAATTAACAGGTTCATATTGGTAAGGTCAACTCGTAGTCGTATCTCGATGGCGTTGAGATTTTAAAACATATCGTAAGTTTTTCAATTAATCACCACTAAAGTATCCGCGGCTCTTTTGAAATGCTATAATATATTTATAGCCGTCGTGTCTATATTTAAATCTCTCACTCTTATGCAGTCATGTCCCAGCTATTTAGTTCTCTCACTATTATTCAGATCACAGCTATTTTTACCTAAAAAAAAGTATTTTCTCACGCCCGTGGTGCAAAAATAAGTATCAGATTTGAATAATTATGTAGATACATTTCGCAATGTCGTGACTGCTCTATTAAGGTTAATACAGCTTTAACCCTTTATTTTCTCTTTCGAAATAATGATATTAAGCAACATGAGGATTGGGAAAATCTGTTGCAGTACCGCTTTCACCAAGGAACGCCGCGTAAACGCCTAGACCGAATGGTTGGCTCACGACTTGCATTCACCTCGAAGAAAGCCGTGAACGCTTATCGCCGAGACGGCCGTAGCTCCAGATCTAGATACATAGACCAGGCACGGAACCGCTGATCGACACCCAGTCATTGATTTATTGACTGCCAGACGGCACAAACTACAAGCAGATCAGCGCAAAAAACCGACGCAAAACCGGCGCAAAACCGCCCGAACAAAAGCAGGGAAGACGCGGTGCGGAGCGTCTTGGCAAACAAGGGCCGTAACTCTCGCGGTAATCTCCCCTTGCAAGTCTGGGGCCCGTCCAGCCGTAAACGGTCTATCAATCGCAGATCGATAACTTTATGATCTGTACCAGAAAACATTATCATTCTCATATCTGCAACAATGCACCCGGCCGCTCTGTGGGTGGAAACACGAGAATAAGAAAAAAGCAGAAAAAAAAAATAAAATAAAAGAGAGCTGTCGGAGAATAACGATTATCCGTCGTATAAAACGTTTCTTTGATGTCGCCTGATGCGTTAAATTGAAAAGCGGCTTTTGAAACAATGTTGAAGAATCGCTCGCTGAAAGATACGCTGTTAAGTTCCAAGACCATCTCCAAACGTCCGCAGACAATTCCCAAAACGGGCTTTTGTCTGTAAAGATGTTTCTCTTGGATACGACCTTTTCGTCAGGTTTTGTTGCTTTGTTGAGACTAAGACTGGGGATCACCACCAACTATGGCGGCGCTGGTTTCAATTCCTCTTGAACATAGAATCGATACAGAATGATAAAAGACTTACATAAACTACTTTTAAAATTTCAATCAATAGTTGGTCTGGTGGTCTTGTCCAATACCAGTGTGGCATCGGTATTATGTGGCTCTGCGCATGACCAAGTTGGTGGAAACCATTGTCAGGTGACACTGTGTATCTCACTCCACCTCATTGAACATTAACTTGAAAGACAAGCAATGAGGAGAATGTCTTTGATTGCACAAAAAGCACCAACTCAGTGTGGTGGCGTTCAGTAAAGCGGCGCTAATCTTTGTTAAATGTATCTATACAAGTAATAACACAGAGAGGAAAAAACAACAACAAATATTTCGGTTATAGGGCATTTTATATTCCCATTGCTGCCACATTGTACATGCAATTTGTTGTCTGTAAACAAACAAAACACAAAAACAAAAAATACCCGAAACAATACAAGACAAAAAATCGTCATTATTACGTTGTAAAGCCATTTAGCTAGACATGGGTAAACAATGCCATTATTAAGTTGTAAAGCCTGGCTAATCTGTTGTTTGTTGCGAGAAGAGCTGCATAAACGCCTCAGAGATTGGAAGAGAGAGAGCAGAGATATGACAGGACAGCGCAAAAAGACATGGTTCGCTTGGAGTAGACAAATAGATACAATCATAACACGCACGAAGCCACAGGCGGTCTAACTCAAAACAAGTTTGGCAGAGAAAGACATTGACGAAAATAATGAAACTTTGAGACTTTGTTTAAAACAGAGCCCCAATCTTCCACCCCTTCTCTTTCTCTGTCTCTGTCTCTGCCTCTCTCTCTTCTCTTCCTCTCTCTCTCTCTCTCTCTCTCTCTCTCTCTCTCTCTCTCTCTCTCTCTCTGTCTGTATCTGTCTGTCTGTCTCTCTGTGTCTTACTGCCTGCCTGTCTCTCTGTCTGTCTGCCTGCTCTGTCTGTCTGTCTGTCTGTCTGTCTGTCTGTCTGTCTGTCTGTCTGTCTGTCTGTCTGTCTGTCTGTCTGTCTGTCTGTCTGTCTGTCTGTCTGTCTGTCTGTCTGTCTGTCTGTCTGCCTGCCTGCCTGTCTGCCTGTCTGTCTGTCTGTCTGTCTGTCTGTCTGTCTGTCTCTCTCTCTGTCTCTCTCTCTCTCTCTCTCTCTCTCTTCTCTCTCTCTCTCTCTCTCTCTCTCTCTCTCCTCTCTCACGCATCTTTCTACTTTTCTCTTTATCTTTCTCACCTATTTCTTTTTTTTAAATTTTTAATACAGTCAAGTAAATTGTACCGGCTTCCAAAGTGCTAAAAATTATTTACATGACATGTTTTATCATATCCTGATTCTTTAATTTCCTATTTCTTCAACTTGTCCCCGAAACAACAAAAACCCCGGAAAATAGCGTTAGATTGGTTTTTACAAAAGAAACAAAACAACAAAACACAACAAATGGGCTGATGATCCGTGCTGTAGTTTACATGAACATGAACGCACATAGCGACCCGACCATATCCCTCTGATAGTCACGGTATCCAATCTCACGTCAGCGAAGACATAATGGGGGCCCGGATAGCAACTTGGGACGCCATGGGTTTGAGAAGGTGGTACGAAATTACGAATTGAAGAGGCATAGATCTAGCACTTTGCTTAGAGTCACGTCATAAAAATAACGGTAAACAACCGATTTTTAATACTTAGACGTTTGACTCTCTCCTCTCTCTCTCTCTCTCTCTCTCTCTCTCTCTCTCTCTGACTCTCTCTATCTGTCTAAACGCCATCTCTGCCTCACTATCTCTATCTTTCTTTATTTCTTCTCTCTCACTTTCCTTCCATTTTCCTAACCCAATTGTGTTTTTCCCCTTTTTTAACGCGCCTCTCTCCCTTTCCCCCCTCCCTCTTCCTATCTTATATTATATACATCTCCCTCAACTCATCTTTTTTCCTCCATAACTTTCCCGGCCGCCGTCGCCTCATTTTAGATTCTCTGGGAATGAAAGAGTCAATCGGCGCGGAAGACTTATTGGCTGGCCTGCACCGGGGGCCATAATAAAACCTGGCGACATAAAGGCAGCTCTACAGGCGCATCCATGCCTTGGGACTTGCCAGAGAGGATTATTGGAGGACCCAACCCGTGACCGCCCAATTTAATAGTAATTTGGCCTGTCGAGCCGAAGAAGAGTCTCTGCGGTGGCCACCGTTACACATTATGCATGCCACATTGGCAGTTAAATCAAATTAGAACTTTGGCCGCTGACGGGGCGACCGGAAGTTTCGATGGGGAGGGTCTGTGGAGTGGAGGAAGAGTCAAAGACTGAAGGGTGGTAATGGTGATTGAGTAAAGGGCGATGATTTATAATTTAGATACAGAGTGATGTCGAGAGAATCAAGATGGTGTCTTTGTGTATTCCGATCACAGAATTTGAATTACTTATGAGTCAATATAAATAATTTTTCAGTGCAAAGTTTGAAAAAAAAATCCTGGCACATTTTCTTTAAAATCAAATTTAGTTATTTTGATTTATGGCAAGATAATAATGTTGCAACAGAAATACGAAATTGGAGATATATTTCAAGACAGGTGTAATCTGTTGATATGTGCGAAAATAGCTTCTGACATTTGAAGTGAATTGACCTCAAACAAGCAATAGGAAGTTATACGTATATAAATATGTTAATAGATGACACATGAGAATACGTAGAAATTTAGAATTATAGATATATAATACTGGTGGATAGGGAGATTACATATTTTGAAGTTAAATAGAATACATATACTGTGATAATAAAATAAAGTTTTAATCCAACACAAAAATATGATATAAATATTAAAAGATAGACGGGGCACCTGTCTTAAGACAGACGGACAGACAAATGAGAGAGACACACTTAGAACGATATGTTGCCCCCAAAAGAACTTCGAGACTGTGTTTGAATAGATGAATGTTCCAGGAGAAATAAAGAGCTTAAAATGAAATAAAAAGTCAATAAAAAGGAAGCCACCCCGAGAGGCGAGAAGAATAGAGCCCTCAAATTGAAACATAGAAATGAGGGAATTAAACCAGGCGGGATCGCCGTAAGGAAAGGGGGATGTCAGGCGACAGAACAAACCACCGCCGAGGGAGATAAGAATGAAATGAAGATGAGAGGGAGGGAGGGAGAGAGAGGCATGAAGACAGAGAGACAGATACAAAGACAGACAGACAGACAGACAGACAGACAGGCAGGCAGACATGCAGACAGACAGTGTGATACAGAAAGAGAGAGAGACAGGGAGACAGAGAGAGACAGAGACAGACAGACAGACAGACAGACAGACAGACAGACAGACAGTAGGAGACAGACATGGAGAGATAGAGAGAGAGAAAGAGAGACAGGCGGACAGTATGGGGCAACGATAGATAGATAGAGACAGAGAGAG
>RQTK01000318.1:219941-243896 GCA_003991915.1 Elysia chlorotica
CCCCCCCCCCTTTTTTTTTTCAATTCCCTTCTTTCTCGTCATCTCCACGACTCACGCATCCTTTTTCAACCAGTCCCATCGTTTCCTCCTCTTCACCCTCCTGTGTTAGACCTTCTTCCCGAACCCCCTCATCTTCCCTCCTCTCTCCTCCTGCAGCATTGTACACTCCTCCTCAACCCCCACCCCCCACACCACCCAAGGGTCAGCTAAGGTCGCCACGCTAACACCCTGTGAGCGGGCTGTGTCCAGTGAGCGCCGTGACCGGCGTCTGTTCAGTCAGGCCCAGTCAGGCCCAGCCAGTCACGGTCAGTGGCGGTCAGTGGCGGTCAGTTCAGGCCGCTGCTCTCCAGTCCTGGTGTCCGATGCTTAGTCCTGCCTCGTCCTGGTGTCATGTTTAAGTCATCTTTGCCTCTCTCTACCCCATCATCTCTCTGTTTCTCTCTGTGCCTCTCTTTCTCCGTCTCTCTCTCCCGTGTATTTGATCTCAGTCTCTCTGTCTTTTCCCTCACTCTCTGTCTATGTATTTGACTCTGTATATGTATCTCTCCCCCCTTTCTCTCTCTCTCTCTCTCTCTATCTCTCTCTCTTCTTCTTCTTCTTCTTCTTTTTTCCTTCTCCCTCCCTCCGCCTCTCTGTTTGGCTTGGTTTCTATCTCCTTGCGAAGTTTCACTAAAAAACCCTAGCCACGTTCATCGAATTTTTCCTACATGTTCATTTCTTCTTTCTTAAACCTCATTTTTTAAAACTTAACACCTACAATCTTATTCCCCCTGGGTTTTTTTTTTGTCCTTTTTTTCTTTAACCGTTCCTTGACCCAAATCGACGCTATCGGCGAATGAAACATAACACCGGATCATAGACGCAAATCTAGTCATTCAAACCCAGTTACAAACAGCACAATGATGTAGATATAGATACCCTAAAATTCCTGCATCACTTACCTCAAAAACCCCAAATCGGCGTCGCCTGAGATCGTAAGATTAGATTGTCGGCGAGACTATCAAGTGTGAGGCGAGCGGTTTATCTCACGACTTCTGCCCGCCCACCTGTGACGCGACTTGGGTGGTCTTCGTATCAACTTTCGGAATTTTGACATAAACAAATTTTTAAAGACAATTTTGCCGTATATTGTTAAGTAGGTGCAACATAAATTTGGATTTGTCATTGTGCAAAATTAAAACAGTTTTTCACACAAGTAAAACACGTCAGAATGAATGCGTTATGGGTTTTCAACTTATTCTTAGTAAGTTTTTCGGTTAATAATTTAAAAAGAAATTATTTTACCGCAGAATTAAGCAGTCTAATATTAACTTTGGTAATGTAAGATTAAAAAGTTGTGTTACAAACATAAGACAATTACGTCAACTTGAATGCGTAATGCTCCTTCTGAGTGCAATGGGAACAAATTCTTGTAACAAATCACTATCACACCCAAAGATCTCAACAAGACACCCTTTCGGTTGTCTGTGTATCTCCATGACATTCGTTTTGAATTTCTCACTCGACGATAGCTCAGATGGTAGAACGCTGGACTGAATAACAGGCGGCCCACATTTCAATCTTTCAGTAGCCTTTACTGAAAAAAAGGCATGCTTTATGCCTTCTTATACGATTCTTCAGGAAACTGGGACGTTAGGATTGTATCTCGACTCAGAAGACAACTTAGCGTATTCTGGGCGCGGATCCTAGAAAAGAATTCTTAGGGATGGCAAAAGGACATGCCATTGTCTATTGTCTTGAAAATCATTCAAAGCTTTGATATAAGACACGTTTTCATGTCTTTTAATTTCCTTACCAGTCCGACTCTCATTCTTCTCTCTGTCTCTCCATCTCTGTCTGTCTCTCTCTCCCCCATATCTCTCTCTCTCTCTCTCTCTCTCTCTCTCTCTCTCTCTCTATCATCTCTCTTTCTCCTCCCCCTCTGCCTCCCTGTTCCAGACATGTAAGACATACATGTACTAAGTTCAACCCAGGTCCCATGCCCCCCCCCCCTACCTGCCTGTAGAATCTAAGACTTTGGAAGCTGTGGGCTATCTCCGACAATCAGGTCGAACAATGGACCACCTCAGTCTGGGTGTTATGCCTGGCAGTATGAGACAATCGTCAGCTCAGGGCCACAGTGCCCTATCTCCATTGGAAACAATGAGAAGATAGAACTAACCGGTCCCGCCGAGGGTCTGGGTGAGACAGTGTGTGAGGGGGCCCCTGGACCTGGCCTCTATTGTTTTACGTGCCTGGGAATGCGCGCACCTGCTGCTCTGTGGGGTTGTCAGTCTGTTTGACAGCCTGCTTCTCACGGTGTATCACGGTGTATCAGTGTCTGATTGTCTGACCTTCTGGTCTCCGGCTGTTGCATGCGCCTCTTTCAGTCTCAGCCTAGAACACTTGAAAATCGAATAGCTGGTGCACTTATCAAACACAGCCAATGTAATTCTACAAAATGTGTTAAGACGTGAGTTTTACCTTTTACGTGGTTGAAGGGATTAAACTTTTAGGTTGGAATATCTGCTGTTGTTATCTTTATCATATCTAGATAGATAGATTGATTCATCTCACCTGTTTCTAAAAAATATCACATGTGACAGACTCGTCTCTAGCACATAAAATTGTCAGATGTCAGTCTTGGGGCCCATCCACAATATAGCCTATATAGTGCTGACGCCGGACGTTAAACCAATTCAACATCTCCCTCTATCTTCCCGCGGGAGCTTCTCTCTATGTCTGTCTGTCTGCTCTGTCTCTCTCTCTCTCTCTCTCTCTCTCTCTCTTTCTCTCTCTCTCTCTCTCTCTCTCTCTCTCTCTCTCTCTTTCCCCTCTCCCATACACCACTCACAGCCCGGATACACTGCACCAGAATTATCATGACCTCAGTGACGGGTCACGCTCCCCAGACCGCTGCGAAGGTCATGAGAGAGGTCAAACCCACCGATACCTGGAGCCCGTGAGCTGTGAATTGTCTGCCCTTGATACACCGAAAGAGACCTTTGTGACTCCGATGTATCACCGGTAGATAGAGGGCGAGGATACATGGGGGTTTAGTTACGCCATAGATAACCATCACGCTAGCACAATCATAGTCTGGACCCTTTTGTTTCACAATAAACACATAATACATGCAGTAATGTACCTCTGGCTATGTACAATATAGCTTATATAGTGCTGAGGTTGGGCGCTAAGATGCAAGACTTCTGGATTTTTTGGCTCTGTACTTTGACTCCAGCGCCTTCTGCTAATGAGCTGCGAATTACCGGTTCTTAGCAAAAAACAACAACAATAAAACAATAGAATAGATCCCTTTGAACTAGAAAGGCACTTTATCGGAGTCGGGAGAGATGAATTAGATAGCCAAGCTCTAATCTGTCATTGCAAATGTTTGCTGTTTGTTCATTTGGGATCATTATAGAACCTAGAAGATAAGGTCATAGAATCTTTTGATATGTCAAAAATGCTGTTTTGTCGCCTGCAAGAAAATGCTATGATCGTTGGCAAACTGGTTCACGGATATACAACCTGTAGCCACGTAATCGTTTTGTAACCTTCAAAAGGTTTTGCCTCAAATTAGTTTCTTAAAGAATCATACACGAGACAAATCAATTTTCCTTCAAGTCGAGGGTAGCAGCAAGACTTTTGTCTCGACATGCCACAACATATTGACACCGACCCTGTGAGTGGGAATAAAAATACGGCGAGATTATTCTACATCTACCCGACTTTGGATCGAACCGAGCACCTCATAATTGAGAGCCCAGTGTTCTACCCCCTGCGCCAACTCATTCCTCTCTATGAGACAGAACTGGCGAAAAAAAAAAGAAACTTTATATTTTTTCTCCGGGAAAAAAATGTCCGTCCACTGTCATCCTCGTCTCTTACCTAGGCCCTATGTCATGGGGAATGAAAAAAAAAAAGGGGGGGGGGGGGGCAATCCAGCCCTTCTTCCGGCGTCTCAAGGGCCTGTAACTGTCTCTTATGGATCCAGGCGATCCGGTACCCATAATTCATCAGCAGGGCATTATGGGTAAACACCGGCGCTTCCTGTCTTTGATGGCTTGATGGCGTTTCGAGTTGGCTGTTGATGGTGCCGTGAAGGAGATATCTGTACTGACCTGGAGAGGTTGAGGGAGGGTGGGGTATAGGTGGAGATAGTGGGGAAATGATATTTTGGTGGATTCAGGTATTGAGGGAGGGTGGGGTAGAGGTAGAGATAGTGGGGAAATGGCCTTATGGTGGATTTACGTAGGGTGGGGGATAAGAAGAGATAGTGGGCACAATTCCTTTTTGGTGGATTTACGTGGGGTGGGGTATAGGTAGAGATAGTGGGGAAAAGGCTTTTTGGTGGATTTAGTTGGGGTGGTGGATAGGAGAGATAGTGGGGAAAAATTGTTTTTTTTTTGTGGTGGATTTAGGTGGGGAGGGGGGTAAAGATATGTTGAAATAAGAGGAACAGAAGGAAAAGAGGTAAAATAAGGAGGCAAGAGATACAATGATATAGACTTTAAGAGGAGGTCAAAGAGGGATAGATAGAGGAAGAGAGAGATAGAGAGAGAAATGGAGAGTAATGAAGAAAGAGAGATATAGAGATAAAGAGAGGAAGATAGATAGAGAGGAGGAGATTAGAGTTTGATAGATAAATTGAAAAAAAAAAGAATCAAGAAAGTAGATCCTACCTAGCCCGCCTCACATGTCTGATAGAAGAAACCAATAAAGCCACAGCTGGCGTTGTAGCGTTGCGTTCACTAACTGTTACTGTCTTGTTACGCAGTCCCTAGTGGTCTCAACATGCTCAACACGGCGGGGATTCCCCGTTTTATTGTTCACAGGCCGGGCTGAGATGGCCAAGTCTGACACTCTAGGGAGGTCCAGTGACTCATGGCCCGTCTCTTCCTGTCTCCTTATGTCTCTTCCCTTCTCCTCCCGTCTCCTCCTGTCTCCTTATGTCTCCTCCCTTCTCCTCCTGTCTCCTCGTGTCTCCTTATGTCTCTTCCCTTCTCCTCCCGTCTCCTCCTGTCTCCTTATGTCTCTTCCCTTCTCCTCCTGTCTCCTCGTGTCTCCTTATGTCTCCTACTGTCTCCTTATGTCTCCTCCCGTCCCCTCATGTCTCCTCCCATCTCCTCCCGTCCCCTCTTGTCTCCTTATGTCTCCTCCTGTCTCCTCATGTCTCCTTATGTTTCCTCCCTTCTCCTCCCGTCTTCTTATGTCTCCTCACGTCTCCTCCTGTCTCCCAATATAGGCTGTTATAGGGCTGACTCTGGACGTCAAACAACCAACTCTACTCAACCCCTCCCGCCCCCGCCCCCCGCTCTCCCCAAGTTGAGACATGACGACAGATCAAACCCTCCCTTGAATCCTGATCGCCGCCGCTTTATCAGCTGACACAGATTGCCTCCCCTTGTTGCTCGCTGCCCTGGCTCAAAACAGCTGCTCAGTTTGGGGAATACATTATACATTATACATTGTGTAATAAACAATAAAAGCACTCTTGCTCAGTGATTTTTTAGACTATTATGATTACTCTCTATGTAGACCTCGATAATAATAAACTCTTTTTAGGCCTGCCTCAATACGTTCTATATAAGCACATTTAGTCCTCGGTGCTTTAGTCCTCGGTGTGACTGGTATTACTTTCAAAATAATCTTTGTCAGTTCAAGTTACTCCATGTTACTGTATAGAATCCACCAGGAGACGTTAAACCTAGGGGGAAGTGAGACATGTCGCAGATCAAACCCTGGCCTTGAATCCTGATCGCCGCCGCTTTATCAGCTGACACAGATTGTCAGATTGTCTCCCCTTGTTGCTCGCTGACTTGGTTCAAAACAGCTGCTCCGATTTTGTGGAATACATTATACATTGCGACATAGTGTAATAAACGCACTCTTGCTCAGTGATCTTTTTTGTCAATTCTGATTGCATTCTCTGTAGACCTTTATAACCAACACCGTCTTTAGACATGCATCAATACATTCTCTCTAGAACTATATGATTATATTTAGTTCACGGTGTGACTGGTGTAACTTTAAAAAACAATCTTTGTCAGTTCAAGTTACTCTGTCATTTACCATCAATTCCCCCTTTTTCAAATAAGTTTCACTCACCTCTCTGAAACATACATGATTTTTTATCTTGAAATGTTTTATTTACGCTCCAACAATCCCAGTTCATGTATACCACCAACATTGTTGATACATCTAAAATACACTAACGTTCTTCACATAATCTATAGGGTACCTCAATACGCTCTACTCCAAAATAGACGTTCAAACCTAGGTAATTTTTTTACATGGGGTTACAACACCACCCAAGCCTCAGTTATGTAACGACCATCTTTTCACGCGCTTTCCGGTCCAATCTTTTGACGGGTGTAGACTGTAAAGGATATCAGAGCGAAGTCAGAAGATAGCCTCTCTGTCCTCCACACCTCTCACGGTTTGTTTGTCAACGTCGACTGCTGTCCGTTTTATCTGGACAGACGGTATTGCTGTAACAGACAGGCATTTGTCATCCCTGAAACGGCTTTATCTCCCGCTTTATCTCTCTGTCGCACCCGCTCCTGCGCACCTATGTGTGGGCTTTCCCGTTGTCTCTATCTTGTTCTGATCTTAGACGCGCCATCCGACTTTCTCCGGCAAATATCCTTTGTGGGTCTCGAGACGCAAGAGAGCTTCACAAACAAATCAACCGTCCGCAATATTTACTGAGGATCTTCTTCCGGAACCTGGTTTATTGTTTTATACATGGTAGTTTAGCAGTCGTCTAGCGGGAAGAATTTCTTGCAGGCAGATGCTGGGAGTGGAGCGGGAAAATAAGGTGACGGCTTGGAAGGTAATAACTTTCCTTAGCGTTATCTGTGTCGGTGATAACGCCCCCTGAATTAGTTCAGATCTCAACATCAAATTCTTGGCCTTTATCTTGAATAATTTCTCTCTCTCTATCTATCTCTCTCTCTCTCTCTTCTCTTTGTCTTTTGTTGTCTTGGCGTATCTTCGTGTCAACAAAACAAAACCGA
The DNA here is from genome assembly GCA_003991915.1 of Elysia chlorotica. NCBI lineage: Eukaryota > Metazoa > Mollusca > Gastropoda > Plakobranchidae > Elysia > Elysia chlorotica. The sequence goes on from RQTK01000318.1 coordinate 226,943, forward strand.
GATTTGTTAAATGATAAACACAAAGGGTAGTTCCTGATTTTATATTCACATTTGGTGAAAAACAAATATTACTGAAGACAAATATTTATCTTGCCGTTGCTTCTGAATGTTTATTGCTTTACAGTTCTTTGTACGGCGTGATGTCAGAAATTTGGAACAACCAAACTTAACGATTTCACTCCTAAAACACAGTTCATCAAAAATAAAGAAAATTCTAGAAAAAGATACACAATTGTAAATTCTAATATATAAATAAATAAACAAACAAAGACATATAAATAATACAAATAAATAAATAGAATAATTAAATAAACAAAATAAAACACATAAACAAATACACGGAAAGCCAAAAAGCCCTGCATCTAAACCAGCCCGAGCGCTAGGCTCTGAATCAGGTTTGTCGGGAAATCGCCTGGTTATCCTATCACCAAGAAATCGATACCAATCAATCGATAAATCTCTGCGTTTTCTAAAACTGACAAAGCATCAGCCGCATCATCGACGACATCAGCAACAACAACAACAACGGCTGCATCGGTGGCAGTATCGAAAGTACAACATTTCCCAATGAATCTTCATGTCTTGGCGACTTCCAGTCTTTTCATTACTTTGGCTGTACAGAACAACAAGTGGATATGACGCTTTGTCCTGGTTTATTTCATCTTCCGTGTACTGTTATCTCCTGCGCTTTGAAGTCCCGGACCAATTCTTCTGGCTTCAATCTCTTTCTTATACTAATTTTGTCTTGATACACATTTTCAAACATTTGCTTACTTTACCTAAAAATTGATGTCTCAGATAAATAATGGGCTTTTGTGGCTTGTTTGCTTTTTGCTCTTTTTCGTGTGAATCAACTAGTTGTTATTACGACTGTTTGGTCGTATTTATCACATATTTTATCACAAACATCATCATCATCATCATCATCAATAAATTGAATAAAAAAAAAAAAAGAAACAAAGAAATACACGGACAGCCAAAAGGCCCTACGGTACATCTAAACCAGCGCTAGCGCTAGGCTCTGAATCAGGTTTGTCGTGAAATCGCCTGGTTATCCTATCACCAAGAAATCGATACCAATCAATCGATAAATCTCTGCGTTTTCTAAAACTGACAAAGCATCAGCCGCATCATCGACGACATCAGCAACAACAACAACAACGCAGCGCAGCATATAACATGAGTCATACACATGTTCTTATCTCCTTATACAACGAATCATCATCATCATCATCATCATCATCATCATCATCATCATCATCATCATCATCATCATCATCATCATCATCATCATCATCATCATCATCATCATCATCATCATCATCATCATCATCATCATCATCATCATCATCATCATCATCATCATCATCATCATCATCCTCATCAGCAGCAGCAGCATTATCAGCACCATAAGCATCACAATCACTATCACATCTTTCACCTCCGTCACTACCCCAACAATCACAGACGTTCATCATCATCATCCTCATCAGCAGCAGCAGCATTATCAGCACCATAAGCATCACAATCACTATCACATCTTTCACCTCCGTCACTACCCCAACAATCACAGACGTTACTAGTCTCAATTACCAAGTTCATTTCCATAATTTCCTTTGTCACCTGAAACACGGGCCTAAGATGTTGAATAAATTATCAGTGGATCGATATTTATTGTGACGTCAATCATCTTAACTGCTCACAATACGTCTTTCGACAGAAAGAAATTTCTCATGTCGTGCTTCTATCAATAATGATGATAATATGATTTTCTCCCCAATTAAAATGATTCTCTGGGATTCAGTTTAACTTTTCCATTGAATATTACACGTCTTTAAGTTTGGATATTGTGAAATTTAGACGGCTTCCCCATCAATTAACGCCAATAATGATTTACTCGAGTGATTGCCGTCAAAATTTTGCATAGTGAGTTGATAGATCATGATAAAAACTCATAATAATCATGTTAATCCATTAGTGCCTACGCGTATAGACTACCGTTAAAATAAATAAATAAATCAACCAACCAATCAACCAGCCAATAAACCATATACAATATGTCAATCCATCAGTCAATCAGTATACATATACTAAGCCTTACTAATGAATGAACATACTCATCTCACTATAAACTTACCAATGAATAATGAAAGGAAATATCAACCATTTTACGAACAAATCAGCCAATTAAGCCAACCAACGAAATAAACGATTAAAAATCCACACAAAACACTTAGGCCTACTCTTTTAATGGTAAAACAACCCACCGAAACAAACACTAGACCAACCAACTAACCTAAAAAACAAAAGAATCAGCAACCAACTAACAAACCAAATCAAGCAAGCAAACAACCAACTTACCTGTGTATCCCCCCCTCTCTATATCTCCAGGTGAGTCCAGCTACTCTTGCCCCAGTTGTGGTGAAGTGTTCCGCTCCAAGGTCGCCGTTCGCCGCCATCAGACTTACACCTGCACCAGCACTACGGGGCCCTACAGCAGCCTCAAGGAACAGATGGGTCTCCTACCACACCCAAACACCAGCAGCAGCAACAACAACAACAGCGGCGGCAGCAGCGGCAGTGGTATCAGTGGTATCAGCAGCAACAACAACCCCGCCCTGTTGGCGAGCCATGCTCTGAGTCTGGCAGCTTCCGGAACTTCCGGTAGCAGGATCGGCGACTTGCTGAGTGGTGTTAGCAACCACAACAACAACATCAGCAGCAGCTTCAACAGCAGTAGTGGTGGTGGCTGTGCTTCACCGAGCAGTCGTAGAGCGTTTCCAGGCAACGACAACAGCAACAGCAACCACCTCAGCAATGGAGGGGACAGTGAGGATAACAGGAGGTAAGGCTTCAGTGTTACAGTTTGCCATTGTACAGCAATCTTAATGATATTCCTTTTCCTCCTGCTTATCCTCCTTTTCCTCTTCCTCATGCTCATTCTCAACCTCATTCTCTTTTTTCTTCTCCTGCTCCTCCTTTTTTCCTCCTCCTTTTCCTCCTCTTCATGCTCATCACACTTTTCCTCCTCCTCCTGCTTATCCCCCTTTTCCTGCTACTGCTCATGCCCATCCTCCTTTTCTTCCTCCTCCCTGCTCATCCAACTCCTTTTTCTAAGGACTTATAAAATAACAAGATACGAAATAAAATAAGCGATAATACATAGTGTAAAAAAGTTCATTGCACAGTAATAGATAGAGATAGGAGATGCATGGAAGGCGACATTTAAAATCCATAAACGAGGTATTAAAACATCGGAACAAGATCTAAAAATCAATCAAAACTTCTCTAAAAATCAATCAAAACTTCCTTTCTCTCTCCTTTTTTTAAATTCTTTTTCCCCACGTTGATTTTCACTCCCTTCGCGCTGAATCTCACACCCGGTGAGTTGTTCCCCTTTGCGCAAAAGGGCCGTAAATCTGGCGGCGCATGTCGTGTCGGACGGGTCCAAGTCGGGAGACAATGCGCCGCTTTAATGAGAGAGACGGACTGAAGTCGGGTGGACCCCTGCTAGACGGATCTCATTAGCATGATAGATTTCTTACAGGGCTGTAGGACAGGCATAGGGAGAAAAAGTGTGGAGGGAGTTAGAAAAAGAGAGAAAGGGGAGAAAAGAAAAAAAAAATAGAGCGAGGGAGAAATTAAATTTAAGAGGGAAGTAGAAAGAGCGAGAGCGAGCGAGCGAGAGAGAGAGAGAGAGAGAGAGAGAGAGAGAGAGAGAGAGAGAGAGAGAGAGAGAGAGAGAGAGAGAGAGAGAGAGAGATCATATTAAAAAGTCAAATAAAACTAGCACCAAGAGAGAGAAATTGATTTACGTTGATAGACAGTCAGCTACCTATTTATCATATTAAAAAGTCAAATAAAACTAGCACCATCATACATTAAGTAAATAAGTTGAATTCACAGCTACAATGACATACACACACATACACACTAACCAAAACATCAAGAGCTCTGAACTTTTATAAAGACAGGCCTACATAATTATTGTACACGTACCTGTACATGTACTAAGAACATTAAGTCAAGTCGATTCTAAATGAGAAATTTCAGAAACAAAAAGTTTGGGTGAGCGTGTGTGTGTGTGTGTGTGTAGCTGTTGCTGTATGGTGTCTCATGATAATACCCTGTAGTGACATCACAAGCTGTTGTCTAAGCGTTACTGACCATCCCTGGTGCTTTACTGGGCACCCGGAGTGACCAGTGGTGGTCAAGGATGATTCTCTCACTCCGGGAGGTCTGGTTCTTAGGGTGAGAGAGGTAGAGAGAGGGAGAGGGGGATAGAGAGAGGGAGAGGGGGATAGAGAGAGGGAGAAGGGGTAGAGAGAGAAGGAGAGGGGATAGAGAGAGGGAGGGATAGAGGGGGGAAAAGGGGGAGAGATAGGAATGATAATGAAAGAAAGAGGTAGAGAGAGAGAAACAGAGAGAGAAATATGGAGGGAGGGAGAGCGAGAAAAAGAACGGGTGGTAGAAAGGGGGCGGGAGAGGTACATAGAGGGATAGTAGGAAGGTAAAGACAGGGGGCAACAGAGATGCAGAGAGAGAGAGAGAGAGAGAGAGAGAGAGAGAGAGAAAGAGAGGGAGAGAGGAGAGAAAAGAGAGGGCCACTGAGGCTCATTTATGTGTTTGACGTAAGGGATCAACCGTTAGCCAGTCAACAGACAACGCGACTGACATTAATGTGCAGCAGATGGTGGTATCAATGTTACATTCTTAAACAATGTTTTGGTGTAGTGTTCGCCCAATTCTTCTTGAATAAATAAAAAAAAATGTTATCCCGTCGATTTTGCCCGCTTGATTTTAAGCCATTGTTTTACAGTTGATTTGTCCACTATATTACTGAAACTTCAATGGCATTAATTTACTACTGGATCGGTGTCAGTATTATGTGACTGTCTAACACAAGAAGCCTGGTATTTCCGCACTGTCTCTTTTTGGGCAGGCGCAGAATATCATACGTTACTCCTGCGACCGGTCGCCATGTAAAATCCTCCAATAGAGCCACGAGCCGCTAAACCAAGATGGAACATTTATCCTACAGGGAATTGGCGCACGATGGACCTGGGGTAGAACATCGGCTTCCGACGGAAAAGGTCCGTGGTTCGAGCCCTGGCGATTTCACCCCCTACTGGTTGTGTCGGTGTCAGTATAACGTGACTGGTTGAGACAGGAGTCATGGTATCCCCGCTCCGTCTTGTGTGCGGCAGCACATAAAATTGTCAGACGTCAGTCTTGAGGCCCGTCCACTAGTATATAGTGCTGATGTTGGACGTTAAACCAACACAACACCACCTACAGGGAAAGTTAAGGGCGCGTGAGGGAAGACAATGGTGCCAGAAAATCGGACTAGACTAGACAAGCCAATGACAGCGCTAAGGCTGGTGCCAGCTGTGAACAGATCCAGGAACGCCACACGACACTTATTACAAAGACTATGAAAAATTAAACCACAACAAAGGAGAGATACAAGACAATCGACAGTCGCCTTGTAAATGTCTTTGTTGCTCTTATCAAATCGTGTCAGGAAATGAGTCTGATGGGCATGTGATGTAACCTAAACAATGATGTGGCGCAACAGCATAACCCGCCAGAAATTTGGATTTGGATTTGAGTTTAAATTTAGACGATGTAGATCTAAGAATTTTCATTTTTTCTATATGTCACAGTTTATCTCAAAATCTGAGAATTTACATGTATGTTCAATAATTTAATTCTACATCTCAGAGCGTAAAAGTTTTAGCTGCATGTACAGCTCAATTCCGTGTCAGGAGCAAGACTGGGGTGGTAAACAATGTAAACAGAGCCGCCCAAAACGTCCATACTCTCCAAAACATGGCGAGCTGAAAGTCCGTGTTACACCGCAACTCTATTCAAACAACATCGCTCTTTTCTTGTCACAGACAGATATATCAATATTTTCTTTCAAGGAAAGTTTCCTTTCAACTCGACGTTTTTTCCTCAATGCATTGTGTGGAGTCTCATTTGTTTACTTTTTCAACTCGTGTTCAGTGCGCTGAAAAGCAAACACCCCGACCGAACCCTCGAAGACAGAGGAAAGAGGAGTTTTGTACAGGGTGTGTGTGGTAGAGAAAAGGTGTGTAGGGAAAAGGGGAGGGGGAAGGGGATAGAAATGAACACCGCCATATGGCCGCGAAAGACGAGCTCAAACTGCCTGCTAATCGCACCTAAGATCTGTCGCGCGGTGACGTCGATCAAAGGGAAAACTAATGCATTTTGCGGTGAGCAATATTTCCCTCTATGTCCTCATCTCCGGCAGATAAGACAACGCATCGCGCGGTAAACGATACGCGATACGCCTTATGATGCATTTTTCAATTACGTTCCCGGACTGACGCCGCATTGGACAAAGATCTGAGATTAGATTTAGTGACGTCCCCAGCCTTTGGTTCAACGACTTCCAGATTTCCCTTTCACTGTCTTTTTTAATTAAGCCGGGCATTGTTTTGAAAAGTCGTATCAGTCTGGATCTAAGGAATCAACCCTTTTGTCTTAGATTTCAATCATGAAGTTGCTTTGAAATTGTTTGATCGTTTCTTCCTCGGTGATTTTTGTGGTTGGATCCGGAAAAATGTCCGCATTTTCCAGCGATCCGCGCGTGTGAGATCGAATGCTAGGCTGTGTTTAGGATGGAAATATACCTGCTGCCTTCACTCTGCCATTTTTACCTGCCTTTTAGACGAGAAAATATCATACCCCAACACTCACGCTTTTAATCTTTTTGAAAACACGTTGAGATACTATTATCCTATGGTTACTGCGGCGGACTGAACTAACTCACTCACTGACTAACCTACCATGTTTAATGTTACCATCATAACGCTAGCGTACTTAACTTCATTATAGAATTTACTTTGATCATCATCATTATCACTATTGCTCCCGTCTTCTTGAGTTTTCTATATTTTTCTTATACTTTTAGTTTTATTAGTACAGCCATGTAGATCTACATGTAATTTTCATCGCTTTTTTGAACATGTCCAGTTATATAATTACAATTTCTTCAATTAGCTAAAAATTATCACCCCCCTTATCTCTATAGTTTTTTCACCATCAATCTCCCACCCCTCTAATGCTACCTCCACCCTCCTTACAGACTTCTCACTGTGTGTTTTCTTCATTGATATCCCAGTCCTGTAATGCTACCTCCACCCTCCTTACAGACTTCTCACTGTGTGTTTTCTTCATTGATATCCCAGTCCTCTAATGCTACCTCCACCCTCCTTGCAGACTTATCACTGAGTTTTTTCTTGCTCCTCTCCAGCGACGATAACTCTGACTACCAGGACCCCGTGGAGACGGGCAACGGGGGCGAGTTCAAGTGTGACGAGTGTCCCAAGTCGTTCCAGTGGAAGGCCAACCTCCAGAGACACCAGGTAGGCGTTCAACTGGACACTGACCTCATTCACGAAAAAACAAAACAAACATGATACCACATGGTTTAGCCAAAGCGTAATATCATTTCGATTGTTTTAACTTTAAGCCACAGGTTGCTATTAATAGAAATCTATGCTTTAAGCTTACTTCTAACCAGTGACCAGTACAACCTGGTGATTCTAGCTCTGAATTATTTCTATTTTTAGTCAAATATTTTACGTAATTTCAATGACGATAGTGAGAGTTCTGATTTCATCGAGTCTTACACAATTAAATTTACAGCTTAAAGGAAGGTTAAGTTACAAGTCCGTATTTTAAGGTATAAAGAAGTTTAAAAGAATACCGAATAATCACACTTGCTAATGATTTGGGCGACCTATTCGCTGTTAATGTTAAGTAATTTCAATGACGATAGTGAGAGTTTTTATTTCATCGAGTTGAGTCCTACGGAATTACAGCTCAAAGGAAGGTTAAGCCACAAGTCAACATTTTAAGGTACAAATAAATTTTAAAAAGCATACCGAATAATCACAGTTTCTAATGATTTGGGCAGCCTATTTGCTTTTATGAAGTCGCCATTGTAAAGTTATTCAGCATCCACTCAATGGCGTCAGCCAGTTCAAAAATGAAGAGGAACCAAAGTTGATTTCTACAATTATGGTTCCAGCCAAAACCTAAGACTTGTACAGCTTTATACTTTCATTTTTTGTGGTAATGACTTATTGTAAACGTAATATCCATAACAAGCAAATTCTCTCCCCTTCCACCAGTTGACTCACGACGCAGACCGGAAGTTCCCCTGTGAGAACTGCGACAAAGTCTTCACCGATCCCAGCAACCTGCAGCGCCACATCCGGTCGCAGCACGTCGGCGCGCGCAGCCACGCATGCTCAGAGTGCGGCAAGACGTTCGCCACGTCCAGCGGGCTGAAGCAGCACCAACACATCCACAGCAGCGTCAAGCCGTTCCAGTGCGAGGTACGTCACAAGGGGTTCCCGCCACAGCCACTGGCCTATTATAAATAATTAGCAAAGTATTCCCTCGCTGTCATCTACGGGGATATCCACTAGAACTGTGACCTATAAATAGATTAGCATATTTCCAAGCTGTCATAATTATACGGGGATTCCCATTACAACTATGATCTATAAATAGATTAGAAAAGTATTCCCTCCCTATCATACACGGGGATCCTCACAATAGCCACAACTTACAAATTGTAATTAAAAAAAAATATAGTACATGTACTGGGATCTTTCGAAGAAGCCTATAAGGAGACAACAGTAACATTTCAAATTTGAACAACGGCCCTCTTCTAATCTGGCCAGAGTGAACAAACTGGTCTATAAATAGATTAGCAAAAGAGTTCCCTCGCTGTCATCTACGGGGATTCCCATTACAACTATGATCTATAAATAGATTAGCACAAGTATACCCTCACTATCAGATACATGGATTCCGGTTAAAGCCACAACTTACAATTTGTACTTTTTAAAAATATAGTACCGTGATCTTCCGAAGAAGCCTATAAAGAGACGGCCCTCTTCTAATCTGGCCAGAGTGAACAACCGAACGCCTTTCTTAAATCACCATAAAAGACAGAAACCTTGCTTGTAATATTTAGTCAAGAAATCTTGAAAATGCATACAAACTTATGCATACTTATTCTTAGAGAAAAGCGTTCATAGATGTTCATGCGTTTTCTAAAATGTAAAAAAAAAAAGTTATGCCAAAACGTCTATTCATTTATTTAATGATTTATATGCTGATTGATTTGTGGTGCTCACAAGAGATCGCCTGTTTCTCTGTTTTAATTAACTCAATGGTGCCCTCCGTTCCCCAGGTGTGCCTGAAGGCCTACACCCAGTTCTCGAACCTGTGCCGCCACAAGCGCATGCACGCCGACTGCCGCCAGCAGATCAAGTGCAAGGACTGCGGCCAGGCCTTCTCCACGGTGACGTCACTCAGCAAGCACAAGCGCTTCTGCGAGGGCGTCATGCGCACTGGCCTGCGCGCCATGTACCCGTCCCCGCACGGCGAGCCCAAGTTGTCGCCCCTGTCGCTGTCGCCTAGCAGCGGACACCACCCCGCCCACCCCCTCCCCCCGGGGCCGGGAAGCCACGCCCAGCTGCCCGCCTCGCTGTTCTCGGGACTGTACGGGCGCCCCGCGCAGTTCCCGTTCTCGCCGTACCCCCCGCCGTCAGCGTTCGGGCAGTTCCCGGGGCTGCAGCACCTGGCCGCCTCCCTCCCGCCCGCGCTGCTCGGGCCCCAGGGCCCCGTCTCGCCGTCCACGGCCCTCAAGCTGGCGGCGACGCTACAGCACCAGTTCGCCATGGCCAGGACGCCCCCAGCCGCGTTAGACAAGAAGCTGGGCCTCAGCACCGTGTCCCCGTCTCCGTCCTCCCCCGTGTCCACACCTTCACGCTACTCGCCCGAAGACGACAAGGTGGGCGGCAGAGGAAACGGCTACAGCAACAACAACACCAGCGGGTTCTACGACAGCCACAACAACCATCTGGGCGAGTTGGAGCACCCGGACGTCAAGCGGCGAATCCTCAACGAGGAGGCTGACGAGAACGATGCTCAGCTAGACGTTGATGGCCACTACGATGATGACTGCGATTCTGAGAAAAGCCAGGCCCTGAATTCCGAGAACGACCAAAGCCTGGACCGCTCAAGAAAGAGGTCAAGGTCGCCGAGTCCTAGCCTCAACAGGACCAGCAGCCCTGCCACCGGGGACCGCGAGCAGGAGGAGGAGGAGGGGGAGGTAACCTCTCCACCCGCAGAGAAGAAACCCAAGACGACCCCGAGCATCGCTCCGCCAGGCTTCACCCAGTTCCGGCCCCAGTCTCCAGTTGTGTCCACCAGGGTTGGCCATATATTGACCACACCTGTGAAGCAGGAGACTCCGTTTGACCTGTCCACCAGTGGAACTTCCAGCCACAGCAGCGGTCACGAGGACCAGATGTCCGCAGAGAAGGTGGATGTTAAGGTTGATGTTGATACAGAAGATGTTGTCGAAGAAAAGTCAGCAACTGACTTGGAGAGTTCATCAGGCAAAGACTTTGAAGCGCCTTTAGACCTCAGTAACAAGTCGAAAGGTTCATCAGCCAATGAGGCGACAAGCTCAGAATCATCGTCAGAAAAGATAAAACCAAACACTGACTTGGACAAAGAATCTGCCTCTCCAGCTTCCTCCCCAGTCTCTGGCAACTTGTCGACGTCGCCGGCGGGGTCAGGCCTACAACACCATCCCCACCTGGGCCTGTGTAGCAGCTCTCCCAGTGTCCTGTCGATGTCCTCCCCTCTGTCCATGGCGAGCTCCATGCCTCCTTTGTCCATCCCCTCTGTAGGGGGCGTGGTCTCGGATCTGAAGGTGTCAGGAGGCTTGGTCTCGAGTCCGTACAGCCCGTACCCGTTCAGTCCCGCCATGGTGGAACAGTTTCTGCGGATGAAGGAAGACCTCAAGCTTCAACACGAAGCTGCCGCCGCAAAGTTCTCGAGCCCGTTCTCCCGGTTCCCCATGCCGGGACCCACGGCGTTCCCCGGCCTGCACCCCCCACACCCGCAGTTCCCCATGCTGCCCGGCAGGCATCACGGAGACAAGTCCCTGATGAAGCAGCTGGAAAAACCGTCTGGAGATTTCCACCCAGCGCACCACCGGCTGCCCCACCACCTCCTGCACTCGAACCACCACCACCACCCCCATCACCATCCTCACTTTGCGTCGCCGGGTGGCGCAGGCGGTTCCGCGTCCGCCAAGAACAAAGAGCGCTACGCCTGCAAGTTCTGCGGCAAGGTGTTCCCGCGCTCCGCCAACCTGACGCGCCACCTGCGGACCCACACGGGCGAACAGCCGTACAAGTGCAAGTACTGCGAGCGCTCCTTCAGCATCTCGTCCAACCTCCAGCGGCACGTGCGCAACATCCACAACAAGGAGAAGCCGTTCAAGTGCCCGCTGTGCGAGCGGTGCTTCGGCCAGCAGACCAACCTGGACCGACACCTGAAGAAACACGAGACGGAGGGCCCGCACCTCGCCGACTCCCCGCCCTCCGCGCCGTCCTCGCCGACACTCCAGCCCGACCTGGGCGGGACTGGGCGGGACCCCGACATGGCTGAGGAGGATGCATACTTCTCCCAGGTGAGACAATTTGTGGCCGGCGGCCCGCCCGGGGAGAAAGGAGACGAGGCTGACGACGAAGATGACGAGGAACTCGATGGTGAGGACGGTGAAGACAATATTATAGCCGGACCTTCAGCGCGAAGGCGGGTCAGGTTAGACGACGAGGAGGAAGAGGAGGAGGAGGATGAGTTACCCTCCCTCGCAAAGAGGAGATCTTTAGATGGTGAAGACGATATAGACGTCGATAATGACTTAGAGGCTCTTGGCTCCATCCCAAAACGAAACAATGAAGGAGGAGATGAGGAGCTGGAGGAGGAGGAGGACGAGATTGTGGACGATGCGGACATTTCTGACGGCGATGTTGTTGACGAGGAGGCCACAAGTCTGGCCATCACAGGTAGCGAACCACGGGAAACCCCCGGCCCGACGGGGGCTGGTGACGACCTGGTGCAGGACCAGGAGGAGGCAACTCTGTTAGAGTCCTCGGAACAAAACACAGACAATGTCACTTCAGAACAATGCCCATCGAGTAAATCTTAGTTTTAATAATAATAATAATAATAATAATAATAATAATAATAATAATGAGGATGCTGATAACAATGATGAGAATGATTACAGCAGTAATAATAATAACGATGACAAGAGCAAACTTCCCGTTTCTAGGGCATCTGTATGTCTCATTTTAACAAAGTGTTTTTTTGACAGAAGAACATTTTGTGGGGAAAATAGCATCCCTGTATGGGGCATTTCATCTCACATGCTTTACTCCCCACACAAAATTACCAGTCGTAGATTGTTGGTCGCAATGAGAATTGTCAAACGGTTAAAACTAAAAGGTTAGAATATTTCATTTGAACAACTGATTATTATTATTATTATTATTATTACTATTATTATTATCATTACTACTACTACTATTATCATTTTTATGTTATATTTTTTAATTAATTATAGAAAACTCAAACGATTATAAATACGATTATCGTATCCCAAGATTGTACTATATTATCATTTTATTTAAACGATTGTATATATATTTTTTTATCTTGCTACTATGCAAGTTAAGATTGTACATAACTTCTTTAGGATTTCACTGATATTGTAATATAATGATTATACATTCTGTTTTCTTCATAATTATTGTTTCATTTCAAATCCCAAAACATATTGTAATATATGAACTTAAAAAATATTGTAATGTATTATTTAAAGTTATAATAACACCCGTGTGGTAAAATCGCCCAGAACAGAGGGTGAACTGCAGTGCTATTTTTTTAGAAACGTCAGAAAATTTTAATCGTAAAAATGCAAAACAGAAAAATAATAATTTAGGAGGTCTAAGTAAGACTACTGCTGTAAGTTTTCACCTCACGAAATTTAGGATAAGTTACCTCCCCTGTAAACTGTTTTTTTCTTCTTTTTTTTTCTTAATACTTAAAATGGTAATATTATTATATCATTAATATTTTAGAATATTGTATATACATAGAAATATTAGCGATGGAGCTTTATGATTGTAAATAGAAATAATTATTATCTTCTTAAAGTAAACAAATATTTTTTCATGGGGACAATGAAATTTGTAAATTATTGAATTAGCACAAAATCGTTTATTGTAAAAAAAAAAACTTAAGTGTTTTTATGCAAATATGATCTTGACATTACACATGTCGTAATGGTTGGGTAGCACTGCATGTAATTTTTTATGCAAATATGATCTTGACATTACACATGTCGTAATGGTTGGGTAGCACTGCATGTAATTTTTTTCAACGATTTCTATTAATTTTATTTATTTTTGAAAAAAAAAAACCCACCTGCAACACACTCTAGAGTTATCTTGGGTAAAAATCACATAGACCTTGATACTTTGTAACTTTAAACCTAAAACTTACTTTGTGTCTTTGTTGTTGTATTAAATGCGCATGTTCTTCTACAGTGTGTATAAGGGAATTTCCTATCATGATACATTCTTCAACTATGCCTAACACACATAGCACCTTTTTATTATGTGATCTGCCCCACTGTAAGTTTTATAGTTCGATTCTGAACAAACTGCTCATACTGCTGGTGTTTTTTTCCTAGAATTGATATTGTCCATGTTCATTTCCTACAATTCATGTAACATCTCTGTACATTTCCTGAAGTTCAGTCTTTAACCATGTGTTTTTTCTGGGTTTTATCTTAAAACCTCGAGAATAGAAATTCAGCACTGGCGACTTATTTGCGCTCGAGGAAAAAAAAAGACTGACTTTAATTTATATTGAATTTGCTACTAGCAGAGAATGAGAATGTACATATTAGGCATTTCTTCTTAACACACCTACCGAGAAATTTTTTTAAATTTTAAATCTGAGTACTTATGCATCTTTCCTTCATTTAGAAAAGGAAAATACACGTACTTACAATGTACACAGTCAATGCTAATGATTATGATTCATCCTTTTCTCCCGACTGGCAGTGTTTTGACCCTGTTGAATTCCCTGATACTGAAAAAACAAAGTTAGATCAGGCATCGCGGGGAAATTATTTTTGTTGTTGTAACTCGTGGACACCTGATAGCACAGACAATACCACCCTGGACTGACAAGCGGGAGGCTTGGGGTTCGATCCCAAACTGGTGCCCGATTATTTGACTTGATGGAAAGCCAGTTTCTGAATAGAAACTTTGAAGAGACTGACTGAAGATTGCTTAAGTAGTAAATCCTGTGTGTACATCCCTGAGTGTCGCTATGTAGTAACCGTCGTCACTCTTTCCACCGACTTTTGCCTCTAGTCAAAGAAAAATTTCAGTCTGAATCGTCGCTGAACTTTTCGGAATATTGTTATGTAATAATTTATACATTGTAAACAATTTACTTCTTAACATGCATGGTGTTTGAAAAAATTATTGCTGTATTTTTTGTTCTATTTTAAAATATTGATGATGCATTGGCCATAATTGGAATAGGGAATGCACGAATCGTGGATTTCTGAAATATTTAAAATGCGCATTGATCTGCGGTGAAGGAATATACCTTGAGCTGCTGTTTCTGTGGGAATTTCCTGAAGAGGAAATGCTTCCATAAAAAAAAAAATAAATAAAATGATGATTGAACGAAAGGGTAACTTGAGTTTAATCTAGACTTATTATTGTCGTTCAAAATTACGAATGTGTAGACACGTTTTATCGACACATTTGGTTTTACATGCGATTTTTGTGTGTTCAATATTTTAATTTTAATTCTCCTTGTTTTTTTTTTTCATTTTTATACGATTTTTAAAAATTGAAATACCCTCACACACATTTTTATTTGGTCTGGGCAACGATAGAGGGGGGTTGGGGGAGCGAGAAAGAGAGCTAGATAGACAGAGAGGGTGAGAGAGAGAGATAGAGAGAGAAGGGGGGAGACTGAGCGAGTGACAGAGAGAGTGACTGGGAGAGTAAATGTGAGTGAAGGTGTGAGTGCGAGTATGAAAATGAGTGTGAAAGAGTGAATGTGAGAGAGAATGAGTGAGAGATAGGCGGAGGTGGATTATAATTTTCTTTTGTTACATGTACTGATATAAGTAATATTTACAAAGCTCTGTGCTTGCTAGCCTAGACTGAATGTGGGGGCATGGCATGTTGCATGTTTTGCGATTGACAATTTCCATCCTAATTTAAATCTTAGATTTGCGTGTGCTTGAAATGCTTGATAACGAAGTAGAATGTTTGTGTGTGTATTGTGTTAGAGCCTTCAAACGAGAATCCGACATTTGTACATTTATCGTAAGCATTGGAACTCTATATTTAGTTTTACTTGAACTAAACGCGTGATTTATTGAAAATAAAAATAATTTTCTCCTTCATTTTGTGTCATCTCTTGTCTCTTCATTGGCCACTAGATGTGTAGCTTTAAAACTTTTATGACTTTGTGGTGTGGTACAAGTAGCGATTGCTGCTATATATAACAGTAATAGACGTACAGATTTTCGTTGATTTACAAAAGAAATATTAATGGATAAGATCCACTTTGAACTGAAGTTCATCTTTTACTAACTATACTTAAAGTTACACATAAACAGTGTACTCAGATTTAAGTCAGTAAATTTAGGTTCCCACCAAAGTGATGGTCAGTGTTTTAATAATTGTACTCTAAGGGACATAACCAAGAAAATGAAATCCAGCAGTTAAAAATTTCAAAGGGGAAAAACTCAGCAGTTTAAATTGGCGGTTTTTGGTTTGGGTTGGTCTTTCTAAACCCTTAAAACTCCTTCTGTTAAAAGCCAGCAGCAAGGAGTAACATGGTGAAGCTGTACAGGTTGCAAAAACTACAACTAACAGTCCCAATGGTAGAAAAGCTGATAGTCATGGTCAAAAAAAAAAAGGAATAATAATAATAATAATAATAATAATAATAATAATAATAATAATAATAATAATAATAATTTTGGTTTGGGTTGGTCTTTCTAAACCCTTAAAACTCCTTCTGTTAAAAGCCAGCAGCAAGGAGTAACATGGTGAAGCTGTACAGGTTGCAAAAACTACAACTAACAGTCCCAATGGTAGAAAAGCTGATAGTCATGGTCAAAAAAAAAAAGGTTATATATTTTCAACAACAACAAAAAAGTTTGTGACAAATGCTGATCAGAACCATTCAGACAGAAATCTTTTGAACCATTTCTTGACTTTTATTACGTTTGGAAAACAAAGCAAAAATAATAAGCAAAAAAAAAATTAAACGCTAATACATTGTAGAGCTGGTGTTCTAAATTATATGATCAAATCAATTTCACACACCAAGTCTATTCAGAATACCTTTTTGTTGAAAAACAATAATAATAATAATAATATAATAATAATAATAAACTAGAAACAAACACATTTCTGCCAAAAAAACTTTATCAAAATTCATTTTCGTAACCTTTCATGACTATGATTTCATGGACGGGGAAAATAAAATGTATTATACAATTTTTCATTAATTCTATAAATAGTATAAATCTTATACATAACTTCTAGCACACATTTCAATAAGCCCCATGATAAATTATACTATATTATTAAAATTAAAATAAAGTACAAGAAAAGCTCACAGTATTGAAAGAAAAGTGAAGATAAAGTTGTTTGTAAAGGCGGAGTTGGATGGAATACACTGCAGGAGTTGGAGGGGAGGCAAAGAAAAAAAGGAGAGGAAGGGAAGAGGGGGAGGAGAAGAGAAGTAGTTGAGTTCGTTTAACGACAGCACTAGGTTATAGAATATTGTAGACGGGTCCCAAGACTGACGTCTGACAATTTTATTTGCTGCCACACACGAGCCAGCACAGGGATGCCATGAAGAGAAGAAGAAAAAAAAATAAGACGAAAAAAATGAAGAGGAGAAAGAAGAAGAAGAAGAAGAAGAAGAAGAAGAAGAAGAAGAAGAAGAAGAAGAAGAAGAAGAAGAAGAAGAAGAAGAAGAAGAAGAAGAA
>RQTK01000318.1:255372-277872 GCA_003991915.1 Elysia chlorotica
ATAATAATAATAATAATAATAATAATAATAATAATAATACTAATAATAATAATAATAATAATAATAATAATAATAAAAATTAATAATAAAAAAACTAAGATTAACACTTTCATGACGTTGTACTAGACAATCTTGCATTGATCAGCAGAGCACTTGACGTGTTAGACTAAAACTTCTATTTTTTCCCTAAAAATCTGAGTGGTCAAAGGGAAGGAATCTTGTAATTATGTTACTATAACTATCATTCTTTCTTTTAGTTACCACTTCACCCGGGAATTATAGACTTTATATAAACACATCCTGAGGGAAAAAAAAGGGCTTGTAGCAACGTCTTGAAAAGATTATTAATAATAATAAAAATAATTGTATTATTATTATTATTAATCAGTTTTGCAAAAAATTTATCCATTTTTTTTCTATTATTATTCGAGAAGTGCTTTTTAAAAAAACTGAAAATTGCAGTTCATCAATTGGATGGAACCAAAAAAATAAAGGGAAAAAATAGGAAGTATTCTGACAAAATTATAGATAAGGTGAAGAGTGTGGAGATGATAGATTCTCGTCCTAGAGCGATATATCACGCATGTATCTCACCTGTTGCTGTCTTTCTGCTGGTATATGGAGTACCCGTTGGGCAGGCCTGTCTCCGCGTTGAGGGAATACATCAGTTTAACCTGGTCCAGCCGCAGCGCTCCGTTGTCAAACCTCTGCTTGCGCAGGTTGATGGCGATCTATGGGGACAGAGAGTCGAGAATTCAGTGGGGGAGTTTGAGTTTGAGTGTTTGGCTTAGCATCCAATGTCAGCACTAAATGGGCTATAATTATTGTCGACGGACCCTTAGACTAGAACATCTACCAATATTCAGCTTCTCTAAAGCTCCCAAATTTTAAGAGCCGAATTGGATATTTAAGGAATACATAAAGTTTCAAAATAATTAAAATGCAATTTTACTCGTCTTAATTCCAATGTTAGAATGCATCGTCAGCACTATATGGGCTACATTGTGGAGAGTCCTAAGACAAACATCTACTAATATTATTATTATGTGCTGTCACACATAAGACAGGGCGGTAAGACCTGGACTGGTGTAACCTCCTGCTCGCCAGTCAACTCTTTTGGGCAAGTTGTACTAATTCCTAATCATCCATCACGTTTTGTAGGCTTATCCAAGGGCCAAAGCGTCTCTGTAGCTCCCAAATTTTAAAAGCCAAATTGCATATTTGAGGAATATATAAAGTATCATGATAATTTTTACTCGTTTTAAGCAGCTTTATCACCCCCCCTCCCCCAACGGGTCTCTGTAGCTCCCAAATTTTTAAAGTCAAATTGGATATTTGAAGAATACATAGAGTATCAAAAAATTAAAGAGCAGTTATACTTGTTTTAATCTAACCCCCCTCCCCTGTACAGGCAATTAGGATCAACACTACCAGTCAAGTCTACCTTAAAACACATCTAAACCAACCCCAGACCTTATTGAGCTGCAGCACACGCTTCTTCACATCCTCCACGCCAAAAGAGTTTGTGATGGGAGGCAACTCCTCTCGGCTCCAGGCTTTGTCCGGCTCATCGATGAAGCCCTAATGGATAAATCAGGCATTGATGAAAGGGAAAGAACAGGGAAAAACACATCTAAAGAAGGAGAAAAATTAGGAAAGAAATATACAGAGAGGGGATGGGGGGATGGGCGAGGGAAGATATCAATGCCATAAAACTATCTAGCATGAAAACAAAATTTTGTCTTTGTTTGGGTTTGACTTTTAGTATTAGTGAAAATAGTATATAAGTTAACTAGTTTAAAAAAAAAAGAAGTCAACAAAACAACAAGATTTGTATTTTCAAGAAACAAGCAATATTTGATTAAATGTTACAATTAGAAAGATGATACATAAACTTACAAAACTACTAGTCTTCATAACCTCATAATACGTTTCATTGTTTGTCCATTTCAAGTGATTGCACTAAAAAAAATCAAAACGCAAAAAATAGATAAGACCCAGAACCCACCTGGGCATGGTCATAGCTGAGCTTTACACAGGACCTGATCACAGTGCGGCCGTACCATTCCTCGAAGATCTGACGAGATAGGATACGAACATTGTCATGATTATAGCAATGAACATAGCTTAAACTGGGAAAATTCTCAACTCTAAAAAATTAAATCAAGATCAACTGTCCACATTCTCTCATTTGTTTGGAAGAGAAGTGAAAGGAAAGGGTAAAAGATAAAATAAACTTGCTGATGCTCATACACATACAAAAGGTTCTATACGCATTTTTGGTAAAATTGGATACAAAAACATAAAAAGGTTCTGTCTGAAGTGAGGAACCATAGAGAAATAACTGTAGAGCTTAGCTGCCTGGTTGGAAATAAAAGATACGTTATGGTTTATGGTCCAGATATAAAGCTTTTTCTAAAAAAATGTAAATGGAATCTTTTTTTTTTGTCACCTCACCAACTGTAGAGATTGGCAGCCTTGTTATAAGATAAGAAACATTATGGTTTATAATCTAGTCATGAATTTATTGTAGGCAAACTTTTGATTCAGCTTCTCTTAAAAGTGTAAAAAACCTCGATAGAACAGAATGTGCAGTCAGGGTTACCTCCCCATCAGCGTTGATGACCCACATCACGGAGAAAGCCAGGCGATCGTTGTCCGGGTTCAGACTACAGAGCTCCTCACAAAGCAGCCGCGGCAACATGGGCACGACCTGGAATCATGGAACCAATCAGGTCAACAGACAAAAATTATACTCTAAAAAAAGCTACATGGCGTCACATCAGTGGTGTAGCGTCATTTCTCATTTCTAAATTAGATTTATAGAGTAATTTAAAAATAAGATAGGTCATTGCACAACTGGGGTGACAAAGTGAATGGGCACAACCTGGAACCAATCAGGTCAGCAAAAAAAAAATTATACTCTCAAAATGCTGCATGGCGACATCACACCAGTTGTATAGCGTCATTTCTCATTTCTAAATTAATAAAGATGTAGAGTAATTATGAAATGAGATAGGCCGTTTTACAACTGGGGTGACAAAGTGAATCTCGACTTTTATAGTATTTGAGAGAGCAAGGGCAAATTATCATAGTTCAAACGTAAAACAAGCCCTTAAAAAAAAAAGAACAAATCCTGAATTTAATTAACTATGGGATGAACTACTGTAAAACATTAAAAAATACAAAGAATAGTTCAAAGATGAGGACATTTTTGTCTGTGAGCCGGTCTCCTACGCTCCCCACCTTATCTAAGACTTTTCTATAGCATTTAAAAGAGAAGAGACAATCTTCTTTAGCAGAAGAGAGTAAAGGACAAATGTTATGGAGAGGGTTTGAAACAGCGTTCCTCAGTGACAAGACCAGTCCACCATGTCTGTCTGTCGCAGCCTCTATAACTGTAGGACTGACTTTATTATCCCTGAGATTCGTCTCTCTAAACCAGTACTGGCGCAAGCCACATACTACAACTTTCGAAAGAGAGGAGATTTGAAGTTTGCTATTTTCTATAAATTTAACAGTCCCTATTATATTTCATTTCTTGGTTCTAAATTTGGTACTATTTACTAAATTCCTATGATTTATAGAAAAAAAAAATAAAGTACCCTGATTTAAGTCCCATTTTCACTATATTTCCATTCTTTTCCTTTAAAAAAAAAAAATTTCACTAAACCTACTTTTACATTGTACTGTTTTTAAGATAATTAAAATGGATATTTGGGCAATACATTCAGTTTAAATGGAAAAAGACAAAAAAAAAAAAAAATCTGATTCTAGGTATATTAAATTCAATTGAAAAAAAAAGAGCTTATAATGATAATGGGTCTTTTACATTCCTCCTCCCCAGACATATAATCCGGGTTCAAGCTTCACCACAAGACCGGTGAGTTGGATCTGTTACCGACCTTCTGGACAAGGTAGCAGCTCGTGGCTCTCTGGGAAGCGACCTCGTCCAGCGCGGTGCCTTCTGTCACAAAGTAGCTCACGTCAGCGATGTGCACACCCACTTCAAACTTGCCTGAAAAGAGAAATAACTGTAGAGCTTAGCTGCCTGGTTGGAAATAAAAGATACGTTATGGTTTATGGTCCAGATATAAAGCTTTTTCTAAAAAAATGTAGATGGAATCTTTTTTTTTTGTCACCTCACCAACTGTAGAGATTGGCAGCCTTGTTATAAAATAAAAAACATTATGGTTTATGATCTAGTCATGAATTTATTGTAGGCCAAGCTTTTGATTCAGTTTCTCTTAAAAAACACAAAAAACCTAGACAGTACTAAATGTGCAGTCAGGGTTACCTCCCCGTCAGCGTTGATGACCCACATCACGGAGAAAGCCAGGCGATCGTTGTCGGGGTTCAGACTACAGAGCTCCTCACAGAGCAGCCGCGGCAACATGGGCACAACCTGGAACCAATCAGGTCAACAGAAAAAAATTACACTCTCAAAATGCTGCATGACGACGTCACACCAGTGGTGTAATGTCATTTCTCATTTCTAAATTAGATTTATAGAGTAATTTAAAAATAAGATAGGTCATTGCACAACTGGGGTGACAAAGTGAAAGGGCACAACCTGGAACCAATCAGGTCAACAGACAAAAAATTATACTCTTAAAAAGCTGCATGACGTCACACCAGTTGTATAGCGTCATATCTCATTTCTAAACTACTAAAGATGTAGAGTAATTATGAAAGGAGATAGGCTATTTTACAACTGGGGTGACAAAGTGAATCTCGACTTCTATAGTAATTGAGAGAGCAAAGGCAAATTGTCATAGTTAAAACAAGTCCTTGAAAAAAAAAAAAAAAGCTGTATTTAATTAACCTTGATTGAATTAAATTAAAACATAAAAAATACATAGAATAGTTCAAAGATGAGGACTTTTTTGTCTGTGAGCCGCTCTCCTACGCTCCCCACCTCATCTAAGACATTTCTCTTATCTAAGACATTTCTGTAGCATTTGAAAGAGAAGAGACAATCATCTTTAGCACAAGAGATAAAAGCACAAATGTTATGGAGAGGGATTGAAACAGTATTCCTCAGTGACAAGACCAGCCCACCAAGTGTGTCTGTCGCAGCCTCTATCACTGTAGGACTGACTTTATTATAACTGAGATTCGTCTCTCTAAACCAGTACTGACGCAAGCCATATACTGCAACTTTCGAAAGAGAGGAGATTTGAAGTTTGCTATTTTCTATGAATATAACAGTTCCTATAAGATTTGATTTATTGGTTCTAAATATGGTACTATTAACTCAATTCCTATGATTTATATAAAAGAAAATAGTAGTCTGATTTAATCCCCATTTTCACTACGTTTCCTTTTTTTTTCCCTCCAATTTCCCTAAACCCTACCTTCACTGTTTTTAGGAGAACCAAAACGGATATTCGGGCAATACATTCAGGTTTAATGGAGAACTACAACAACAACAAAAATAAAAAAAATTTCAATTTTATATTTAAGGGATATTAAAATTCAATAAAAAAAAAATCTTATAATTTTTCTTGTACATGCCTCCTCCCCAGACACATAATAAGAGTTCAAGCTTCACCACAAGACCAGTGAGTTGGATCTATAACTACCAACCTTCTGGACAAGGTAACAGCTCGTGGCTCTCTGGGAAGCGACCTCGTCCAGCGCGGTGCCTTCTGTCACAAAGTAGCTCACGTCAGCGATGTGCACACCCACTTCAAACTTGCCTGAAAGATTAAAAAATTTTTTTTAAAAGTACAGGAAAACCTAAGTTACCATTGGTCTTCAGAAGTGTTGTTTTCTCTGCATTTTATTTATTCATATATTTTTGTTTGTTGTTTCTCTCTGAGTTTACACCTCTAAGGTTACACTGGGGGGTCCAATACAGCGACATTTTCCTCTGCATAATATTCCAGATGTCATTTGAACAACCCTTCATTTCTTTCAGTAAAATCTACTGGTCTTCTGACTGTTTTGGGATTAAAGCCGCACCTTGAATTTCAAGCTGAAATTTTAACATTTTATTCGCAAAGTAAACAAATTTTTTTGGGTATGTGTCTTGTAAATCTATTATCTTTTTCTGCTTAAAAATATAATGATTCATTAATGATTTCTTTTTCATGATTAGAAATGAAATTGTGAAGATTGGTAAATTCAATTCCATTTTTTATTAATTATTGAAATTATGCGAAACATGTCAAATTTTTTTTCTTTTTTCTTCTATCTACCTGGTGTTGCTTAATCTCAACATCACTTAAATTATCTCCACTCTATATGCTGTCTGTCGAGACCTCAAGCCTTTGAACAGATTTGTCACAAAACCAGATAGCTTTTGTTTTTGCTTAAAATCCAACATCAGCAACACATAATCTGTAGCGTGGAACCACCTAAAGACTAACATCTGACAATAGATTAAGCATGATGCCCCACAGAGACATTATGGATAAACCTGTTTTCCTGTCTCGGACGGTCACATTATACTTAAACCAACCCAAACAGTAGGGGACAAAAATTGACAAATTAGTTTTTTTTATCAATAGTGGGTTCAGAACCTGAGACCTCTCAATCAGGACACTAACGCTCTACCACTTGCACCAATTCAATATCCTCCCCCCCTCTCCTCTCTCTCTCCTACCCATGAAAAAAAAGAAGCCCTCAACCAAATGAATCAAATACATTTTTGACCGGTTGTGGGTTACGGACCAGGAACCTCCCAATCGAGAGACCACCAGGCGACGACGTACCGTCTTCGCGCTCCTCGATGGAGAGAGCATCATCCAGATCTCTGGCGGTGGCTGGGTCGATAGTGAACACGCATGACTTCCGAAGGTCCTTACGGTAGCCGAGCTCGCTCTCAGGGATGGTCCACGGCAGGTTGGTCGGCAGGCACTTCTCAACCTGTAAAAACAGTGGAATAATTCGCCTGCATTTAACTTAAAGGAGTCACGTTGTAAATACGTAAGCCGTAAGTGTAGGCATTTTATTTGAAAGGTACAAGTTTTAAAAATCTGCAAAAGTTTAATTCTTTCTTTATTGGTTCAAAAGATGTGAATTTTGGAAAAACTCTAAAACTAGTGCGATTATTGACACTCTTTGTAATAAGTATAACAAATTAACTTATAAAGCCCTTTCCCGAAACAAAGCTCCAAGCGTTTCACAATATGAACAGGAGAAATATTCACTTATACAGATATACATCATTATTCCTATACAATGGCTGAAATTTTTTTTTTAAATGTATAAAAAGTAAAAGCTTTCATTTTTATGATTTCGAAATGCAATGTGTGCAGATCAATACAAAGAGGTGATAGCACAAGAATAAATTAATGTGCACAGCGTGCAGCGTTATAGGAAAAGTTTTAGCATAAGTGATCCTACAGCACAAGAATGTTTCTTCAGATAGCAGATCACTATTCAGGAAACAATAATACAAAACAATAAATAATAAACCAATTAATGTAACCTCTCGACACCCCTCTATTGAAATGTCAGACGCTCAGATCCTTTCTCTTCATTAGCTTAATCTTTTCAAGATCCGCAACCTATAACACTAGTATTCCTTCTGAAAGCACCATTATGAATAGAGATTTTCCCTTTTTCCTTTACATATGCACTGATTTAGACTTTTTTGATAAATAGTGGGGGAAAAAAAATCATTTTAGCTTTCCTATAGATAACAAGGGATAAAAAAAAATCCAAACCCATTCCAAAAAAAAAAAAAAAGTTGCACTAGTGACATCATTCCACCGCAATAATAAAGTATCTTAAACCACCATATAGTGTTGTTAATCTATGATTTCCTGAGTGGATATGAGCAACCTGAATTGATGAAAAAAAGTGGTATCTGGGGCAGATATCAGAGTCCCAAAGAAGTTAATGGTTAAAGCAGACAATCATAATTGTGAGTTTCAACAGTAGATATCAGCGTTGCAAAAAGGTTAATGATTAAAGCAGACAATCATGATTGTGAGTTTCAATAGTAGATATCAGCGTCGCAAAAAAGGTAATGGTTAAAGCAGACAATCATGATTGCCAGTTTTAACAGTAGTTTTCAGCGTCGCAAAAAAGTTAATGGTTAGAGCAGACAATAATAATTGCAAGTTTTAAAAGGAAGTTATCACCTTCACAAAAAAGTTAATGGTTACAGCAGACAATAATAATTGCAAGTTTTAAAAGAAGTTATCACCTTCACAAAAAAGTTAATGGTTACAGTAGACAATCATGATTGCGTATTTCAACAGTAGTTATCAGCATTGTAAAAAAAGTTAATGATCGAAGCAGACAATCATGATTGCGAGTTTCAACAGTAGTTCGATCGACAGCACAGCTCCACAGAAACAGACGAAACAGACCTCCTCTGAAAAGGGCGAGTCATCCACATCCATCTCGATGAGCATGGCCTGTGTCTCTGGCTCTATCTGGCCGGCCTCGCCCAGACTCCGCGCCAGGGACCTGTCCACAGGGGGGGAGGGGGTACATATATATAGGCATGTTAAAAATAAACTTAATAAACCAAGTAGCTGACAGGGGGGCATATATATAGGCATGTTGAAAAATAAACATAAAGAGTCAGGTAGCTGACAGGGGGGGCATATATATAGGCATGTAGAAAAATAAACTTAATGTGGCAAGTAGCTGACAGGGGGGGCATATATATAGGCATGTTGAAAAATAAACTTAAGAAGTCAAGTAGCTGACAGTGGGGACAAATACGGAGACACATAGATATAAATATTATAAGGAAGAGAAGTACAACCAAGTAGCTGACAGGGGGGGCATATATATAGGCATGTTGAAAAACAAACTTAATGAGCCAAGTAGCTGACAGGGGGGGCATATATATAGGCATGATGAAAAATAAACTTAATGAGCCAAGTAGCTGACAGGGGGTACAAATAAAATAAGCAGACGCAAAGATATAAATATGATAAGGAAGAGAAGTACAGGGACTATAGATGTTACTATAAATATAGAAATAGGCTTAGATGGTTGAGGAGGGATATTGGAGGGTAATACAAAAGCACAGTCATAAACATAGTGATGAGTTCAGGGAGGGGTAGAGAGTTAATCCCCTGCAAAGAATTGTAAGAATTGTTGGTGAGTGCGGAGAAATGGATTTGGGAAGACACATAAATGTAGATATAAATATATTGACAAACTATGTAACATCAAAGAGCAGACAGTGAAGGAATACATTTTCAAAGAAATACAAAGATATTGATTTAAAAATACACTCACGCTTAGTAAAAAAAAAATAAAGAGTGGAATCAAGTTGAAATGACCTTGCCCCAAAAAAATTCTCGCATGATCCCCATCTCTCTGTGCAGTGTCATTTAACTTTTCGCACAGCATTTTTTCTTTTTTGTTTTAGTCATAGATGTAGTTAACAAAATTGTCAAACCAAAGTAACATTCATCGAGTTATTTTACCCTTGAGGTAGTCTCATATCTTCATCCCACTTTTGGATGCGAGCGATGTACAGAGTGGACGCATAATCCCCGGGACGCTGATAGAAGTCTGGAGAAATTGAGAAAAACAAACAGACATAAATAATTAATTAATTCATAATGTAGTGGTACGGAAATTTTTTTCTGACAATTTTCAAATAATTAGATTTAATGCAGGCGAACCACTAGAATCTTTATTAAAAGCGAGAGCTCTTTAAAACTAGAGCTTTTGACTTTGATACCGCTTACCGATGGCTGGACATCAGAAGCCTTATCTATAAGACTTACTGTCTTTGAGCGGCTAGGCAATGGGTGCTGACTAATCTACACTTCCAGGACATGAACCCCACAGGGGGCCAGCATTTTTCAATCAATGTTACACAGAACATTTTTATATTCACCAACGTTGAGCACCACCTTAAACTAAAACAATTTGGAATTCATTCTTATAATTAAGTTTAAAGAAAAAAAACAGTGCAGACGGATCATTTTCTTTTTTACTGAACATTTCACGTACAGCTGCATAGCATTTTGGATCACAAAACATAACCCCTTGACAGATCTTTACAAAACACTGACCTGCCAACAAATTTTTTTTTTTACTGAAAACCCATAAATTAATGTAAAATTGGCATCACTGAAAAAAAAAAAAAGAAAAAAAGAAAAGAAATAACGCCACTGTCTCTGTAAGAATCACTGCCCACCTTTTGGACACTCAGCCATGGGGATGTGCATCCTAGGCATGCGACTGTCGGTAGGAGAGAAAAACGCCATGCTCTTGTTCTTGTCAGGCATCAGTTTAAGGCGACCGCTGGCCGCTCGCGAGTGTTTCCGCTCGTAGATATAAACAACCTGGGGGAGAGGAAGGATTTGTAAGTTGTTCAGTGATAAAAATGATAGCAGTAATAATAATAAAAAAAAAAATAATAATAATAATAATAATAATAATAATAATAATAATAATAATAATAATAATAATAATAATAATAATAATAATAATAATAATAATAATAATAATAATAATAATAATAATAATAATAAAAACAACAATCATAATGATAGAGCATTTCTATAGCACCCTTTTCCTTCATAAGCTTAAAACGTTTTACAATTCATACATGAATAGATCGACAACTGTCCACAGCTAAAACTGGTATATCAGATTACATTGGCTTCATAAAAAAAATTAAAAAAATTAATGCTTATCCATAAAAATTTAGCAGACTATATGAGAAAGTATTATATATTACAGTTAGCATACTAATAGTGCAGAAATACACAAAGACCTACATGGTATGCAAGTTAAAAATATAGATCAGCACCCATATCAAGTTATAGTTTTTTAAGAGACAAAAAGCTAGCAAAAGTGCTGATGTTAAAACATAAAACCATATATAGGCCTACAGGGCTTTTGTAAGAAATATGCAACAATTTTTAGAACCGCCCAATCTAAAAAAACCACAGAAATTAACAGTGTTTTCCCCAATTTTCTTCCCCTTTCATAAAGGTTGCAGCGACATCACAAATGTACACATACTTATTTGCGCTATCCCAATCAATGCGGAAATAAGCTCACCTTCCCCGTCTGTTGGACAAACTGGAGGTTTTTCTCTGCCCCCTCTGGTCCGGTTCCTGCACCAAACAGGTCTCTAGCCAGGGGGCTGTCCGACTTGGCCATTTCAGACACAGACGCAAACTTGACTTTCTTTGGCGTGGGTGTCGACTTCTTGCTGTTTATTCGGTTGACAATTTTGGAGATCTTTGCCAACATTTTGGCATCCTCTTTGGAGGTTTCGCCTGTTCCTAAAGAAGTTGATGGAAGAAGAAAAAGTGAAAAGAGTATGTCAGTTGTACATAACAGCTTAGCACTCAATTAAATAGAATTTACACCACATAAAGATGAAAAATAAAGATACAGTTTCAGTTGTTTTTTTTTAACATCCATTATACATTATAGGCAACTAGTCTATCTCTTAAATAGATCCACAGACTGACAATTGACAATTTCATGAATTATCACACAAAATAAAGATAAAGTTTCAGTTTCAGCTTCCTAGTTCTAAACATCCATTATAGGCAACTAGTCTATCTCTTCCACAGACTCACGACTGACATTTTCATTAATTATGACACAAAATAAAGATAAAGTTCCAGTTTCAGTTTTCTAGTTCTGAACATCCATTATAGGAAAATAGTCCATCTCTTGAATAGAGCCACAGACTTACAATTGACAATTTCATGCATTATCACACAAAATAAAGATAGAGTTTCAGATTCAGTTTTCTAGTTCTGAACATCCATTATAAGCAACTAGTCTATCTCATACACAGACTCACGACTGACAATTTTATGAACTACCACACAAAATAAAGATAAAGTTTCAGTTTCAGTTTTCTAGTCCTGAACATCCATTATAGGCAACTAGTCTATCTCATACACAGACTCACGACTGACAACTTCATGTAATATCACGCAAAATAAAGATAAAGTATTTCAACTGACAAACGTACCCGTGGAAATATTGAGGTTTGAAACAGCCTGCTCCAGACTGTCCTGCTCGCCTCCAGTACCCGATGATGGCTGCTGTTTTTTGCTGAAGGCTGCGTCGACCTCATTCTCGCTGTCTGTCTCAAAGATAACGTCTGGACCTGAGTCATCACTGTCTTCGTCACCACCAGCATCACCATCGTCTTTACTGGCACTCCCCGCAGCCTCTGTTGCACTGTTGTTCGTAGCTTGGGTCTTCTCGTAGAACTCAAATTCCTCTACAAATACCTGGTAGAGCGTACAGGAAACATAAAGAAAGGTCATGAATGCTGTTGCTAAAAATCTTACCAAATATCTAAGGAAAATCAAAATAATAACAATAGAATTTTAATTTCATCTCATAGAGAAGATGAAAAAAAAAAGATAAATCAAGTTAGAGATAGATGCCCATTGTAAAATACTATTTCTATCTAACTTTAAACATATAAAAAATCTGAGGGTGCAAAAAAAAATTTTTTTTCTGAAGAAAATGGTGACTTATATATTTGTATATATATATATATATATAAATTCTCTGTTGCAATATAAATGTCACTGAAACAAAAAATTACAAGTATCTATGGTATTCCAGCTTTAACTATTGTAAAATGTTTTTCACTGACATTTCTTATTATATATCATTCTCTTTCTAAAAATTTGTATCTACTTTGTGTACCCATGATCAATTTATAACATATGTGTAATAACTTGAACAAGCAAACAAAATGAATTTCCCTCAAAGTGACAACAAAAACAAGATTTTTGTCATCTTATCATGTGTCTTTGAAAAAAACAACAAAACAAAACAACTAAGAAAGAAGCAGATGAAAGCTATTATTTTTTTTAGAAAAATGAACGTGGAAATCTGCTCACCCTCCATTTTTCTCGCGGGTATGGCTGCACGACAACCACATCAGAGTTAAGGGCCCTGTTGCGGTCGACCATGCCACCGATAAACAAATCCGATTTACCATCCTGAAAAGAGAAAACATGACAAGCAGTAATATAAACAGTAGTCGAGCAACCAACTGCTGCAGCTCTCGTGGTATAGGATTCCTCAGGGTAACCTAGGTGACATTAAACCCACAGAGAGACAGAGAGAGAGAAAAGGAGAGAGAGAGAGAGAGAGAGAGAGAGAGAGAGAGAGAGAGAGAGAGAGAGAGAGAGAGAGAGAGAAAGAGAGAGAGAGAGAGAAAGAGAGAGAGAGAGGAAAAGAGAGAGATAGAGAGAAAAAGAGAGAGAAGAGAGAGAGAGAGAGAGAGAGAGAGAGAGAACTCTATAGAGAATTTGCAGCAGCTACCAATGTTTTTGCAGCAGTTAGGGTGGGGTATTAGTACAATGTAATTCCACACTTGAATAGTATTGCAGATAAACCTTTGTATGCAGTAGTGGTATTACATGTACATAAAAAAACCTCTTGACAATATGAGCCTAAGTTACTTACTGGAAGCAGTGAGAGCATGTTGAAAATATTTCTGCTTTATATGTAATACACATAGATTGCAACTGTTGGAATCTAGTCTTTAAGTATAAAGGCATACATTTTTTGATATAGAAAATGTAATGTTTAAGATAGGCGAAATTCAGAATATAGATTGGCTTTTAATGCTATAAAAAAAAACGTATTCGCCAAACCAAAGCTGACTGCTAATTGAAAAGCTGCTGGACAATTCAAAATTGACATTTCAAGCTTCAAATCGAGTTGTGAACTGATGGAAAATTTCATCAAATTGCATTGATTGATTTACCATGCACTATAACTTTAAGAATTACTCACAGGTAGTGGTATATAGGCATCTTCATAGTTTTTGGGGTTGATTCTGATGGGCCCCTGAAAAGGAAAAGATGTTTCATATGTTTAAACAATTATGTGGACATTGAATTGCACTGCGATTTCTTTCAAATATTTCACATTGTTGGCGTAAATTGTCTGCAGAATACTCTGGCATAACTGGTTATAGAATTAGAAGTAATGACAAATAATATGATAATTATTTTTTATTTTCAATCAAACAATAACAATATCTCAACTGATACAACCTGCTTTTAAAATCAGGAACTGATTCAACTTAATTAAAATATTAAAATGGGTCACGAATATTGATCACGAAATATCAAAAGTAATGATCAGAGATTCTTAATAAAAAGTTCTTCATATCTTGTCGCGAATTAAATTTATTGAGATGCTGTCAGTGACTTAGCTACAGAGAAACAAGATCTGCAAGCCTTGGAGCACCGATAGCCCTGGACCAAGGAGCTAGATGTTTGCTGTTGGAATCTTAACAGCCTGACTCTAGATGTAGGATTCTTTCTTTCTCACACCTTGAGGAACTAGATTACTCAAAGATAACTGCGAGCTACTCAGAGAATCTTAGCTGGTTCCTTAATTACATAAATATTCAAAATATTTTGTAAAATTAAATCAACTAAAATAGTGGCCTACCACGATGAGCTCCCCTCTTTTGATTCCATCGCCAACAGCCTGTGGTGACCAGTAGGGCTCAAACGCCTGAATGAAACAGGATGTGAGTATTGATGACGATATGTGTGTTTTGAAAAAAAAATTCATTCATGTAACGCCCAACTGAGAAAGGCATAGAGACTAAATTTATTTTTTATTTTTTACATTTCCATTCAAGACGAATTCATATTGAATTATAAATATAATTTTTCCTGAATTATTGGTTTACAAAGAATTCCTGGAAGGCTACTCAAATTGATGGCACATGGGAAAAATAAATATCAAATTTGGATATGTACTATCTTTTTACAAGAGCAGTTGAAGTTATTTTTGATACCATTTAAAAAATGCTCACTGACAAATTTAAATGCAACAAATATATTTCTTTAAATTGGTAAATGGTTAAAACCACAATTTAAAGATTATGAATGCATTCAATAGTGAAGGAAAGTCTAGGAAAGGGCACAAAATTCGCAAATTTTACTTTATCACGCAATGATTTTAAAATTTAAGCTTGTTTGCATTATGGGCCTTTTGAATTTTTAAAGTATCTGTATTAGTTTTTTCTTAGAATCTTTTATTATCTTGATCAGAATCTGTGTCTGATTCTGTTTCGAAACAAGAGTTTGTTTCTTCTTCTGGGGAAGAACAGGAATCATGGATTGTGAGACAAGAAGTCTCTCTCTGGGGAAAATCAATTATTAGTACATCATCATCATCATCATCTTCTTCATCACTCAAAGTCACATGCGATGTTTCCTCCCTGTGGGTGTCTTCATACTCTTCTTGTCTGGACGGCTGTAACAGATCTTGCTCAAATTTTATAATGTCAGGCAAACACAAAGCTTCTGGTCCGGAACTAGCGCTGGAAGTGAAAGCTTGACCATTCGGTTCTACCTTAACGATCAGTAAATCAGTGCAGCCACCCCTATCACTAGAGACAGATATATGCTGCTCGTCTACAGCGATGGCTCCTTCACAAGTCTCATTCAGCTCTCTTTTGATACAATCAAGAGGAACATTACATTTCGCTGAAATTTCCAAAAATGATGGCAAGCAATCATTATCTCTATCATCGTTTATTGGTGACGATCCACATCCAGCCCCACCTGTGCATGTGCTAACTCTGTCACTCTGTGGTGACTCGAGTATGTGAGGCTTGCAGACGTCCAAATTTTTACATACCAATGATATCTCGGAATCCACCTCAAGCCAGTGGTATGCACATCGACTTGACCCAGATTCGTCTACCAATTCATCATCTCCAGGATTTATATCTAAACTGCCTCCGCTGCTCCTGTTGCCTTCTACTTTCATTTCATGACCAGACGTTTTCTTGATTTTGAAAAATATTTCATCATCAACTTTAAACCATGTAGTATCATGTCTGCTTTCTCCATCTTGTCCTGATCCATTGGTAGAACTTGATTTGTCTTCTACATTCATTTCCTCTATATGATGATCAGCTTAGAACCATTCAATTTTCCTCATAAAATAAGCTGTAAGATGGCACCGCTTTCTTTTACTTCTTTGAACTTGGTGTCTAGATAAATAGTTGACGTAACTTTGAAAATTTGTTTGAAATTAGTAATAAACACCTGTTAAACAGAGGCAACTGCAATTTTTAGATTAATCTAAAATAAAATTTGCAATTTTAGTTAAAAAAAAACAACACATTGTTAATAAAACGGAATGGTATTAACTATATGTCACTTTCCTGGCATATCCTTAAGGACACTATTAATCACTTACAGATGTTTCAAAACAGCGCATTAAGGCTTATTATGAGAACGCAAAAACATGAGCACATTAGCCCTATTCTATACTTTATACATTGGGTTATCAAACACATACGTTATAATGTGGTGAAATTGTGTCATGAGTATGTTGTGAGCTATGTTAGGCTTGCCTAGATGCCTGAGCCTAGAGAAGTGTGATGTTAGTGAGTTGTGTTAGGCTTGCCTAGATGCCTTAACCTAGAGAAGTGTGATGTGAGTTGTTTCAGGTGCTTTAGATTTAGTCAGTCTTGGGGTGTCTTTTGTCTTGAGTGGATCAACATCTACCTTGGGATACAGGTTGTGCTTTGATAAAGGCCTCAATCAGATGGCACCCACTATTCTTTACTACCTGCTCTGCAGCTTAGATCTTCTGCAGATAAAACCATCATTATTTTACCAAATAGGAATTATAATTCAATAGGTCAGCAATTTTTTTTCCTATCTCGGTCCCAAAGTGTGGAATAACCTTAAAAAAAAACATAAATTTCATAAAAATGTTAAAGCCCATCTAAAAATAAAAACCTCCCTTTTTGATGATTGAAATTGTTAACAGCTTCAATGATTCCTTGTGACTTTGAATGTAAAATTGTAATACATGTGGAAACTTTTAAAAGAGAGCTTTGAACTCTATTTAGAACTAGGCTGAAACCCAGTAAGTTGATTATTTATCCACTTTCAGAGTGTCTGTGCTTATTACAACTAGTGTTTGGGATAGGTACTTTTTGAAACAGGCAATCTGCACAGCGTTTGTACTTTTGTAGGACTTCGTATGTCTACAGAAAGAGAGAGAGAGAGAGAGAGAGAGAGAGAGAGAGAGAGAGAGAGAGAGAGAGAGAGAGAGAGAGAGAGAAATCTTCAGAGTGGGTTGTCCGATGAGAAAAAATAAGAGGCTTGATATTGAAAGGAGTTGTTATCTATAGCCCTAATATAAAGTACTTTTTGTTCTATAGACTTTTAAAGATTTATAGAAATCAGACCTGATTGGAAGATCTTGTGTCATGTACTGATAGATATACACATTTTAGAATTAGACAAGAGGTGCTACTTCTTAATTCAGCTCACATGGTCTCTTTGTTCGCATTGATCTTCTTCTCACTAGTCATCATTCCACCTCTCTGACTTTTTCTTATCACTATTTAGATAAAGTTAAAGTCTAAAAAAATATCTTCCCTCAGCTCCTTTCTTTAGTTGTCTCTCTCTCTCTCTCCCCCCATTTTCCCTTCAAAATTTCTTGCTTACTAAAATTTAATACAGTGAAAGCAGCGAGCATTCAATTTGCCAGTAATTTATCAGGGGTGAAATCCAACTTGACGGACTACATCATGTGACCTTGCAATCACTTGCACTGCTGTTGTACATCATGAAATGAAACCGGTTGGGAATAGTAAATTCGTCTAGATCTAATTTCGAACTAGATAGATTTCTAGCTCTAGGTAGCACTGATTGGAACCTCTCTAGAGAGCAAAATATAATTTACCTAGATAAAGAAATCTACACGGTGTTCAAAATTAAAATTTAAGTGTAGATTTAGATCTAATGACTAATCTAATCTAGAGAAAGAGACATTCTATGGCTAGCTTCTAGATCTACTTCTAAAGATACAATTTAATTCAGGTCTTGAGACCCCTTTAGTTACCTGTTGTGGAGGCTCAAGATCAATTTTCTGAGAGAAAAAAGTATCAGAACTAAATTAATGCAGATCTAGAATATAGTTGGATCTATAGATTCTGGATCTAGAGATATAAATCAAGATATAATCTAAATCTAGATCATTACAAGTTCTAGACAAGAAAAACTTCTAATCTAGATTCTAGAATCAAGGTCTTAAATATTGTCACTTCTACCGCATACGTTACAATCAGATTCACTGATCCCGTACTTCAAATTCATTTAAAAAAGAAGTTATTAGATTAGTGATAGATAACTATGGAAGATATGTCTTTACTTAGAATATTATGAGACTTCACAGGTTTACTGAGATCTATTCAGTAGTAGGCCTAGATCTAGATCTAAGCCTTTTCAGTTTCAACTTTCAGTTCTGTTTCAAACGATCGTGCAATACATTGAATACTAAGCTTAAAAATCTACCAATCCAATTCTTTATAAGTCTGAGACAACACTCTCCTTTTACTTTCAGTTTCGATCAAAGTCTGCCTACCACCACCAAGGTTTCCAAAAATAGATCTACCCCGAATAAAGGTCCCCGAAGATGAAAGACCTTTGCACAAGGAGGGTTAAAGTTATTGGAATTTAAAAATTATTTCTTTAAAATTTCTTTTCATACATAGGTGAGCATAATACAAGACAATAATTTTAGCCCATAAGATCAGCCTACAACGCAACGATTTAAAACATAATATACCGGTAGTGAAAGACTGAAAAGGTTAGATGAGGTCAGATTTTCACTCACTCAGTTATTGGAATTTAAAAATTATTTCTTTGAAATTTCTTTTCATAGATTGGTGAGCATAATACTAGACAATAATTTTAGCCCATAAGATCAGCCTACAACGCAACGATGTAAAACATAGGATAAAATAATACCGGTAGTGAAAGACTGAAAAGGTTAGATGAGGTCAGATTTTCACTCACTCAGTCCCTTGACTGTGGAGTCGTAGGGGAGACATGGTCGACACATCGTATGACAGCGATCGCCAGGCAGGTCTGTCCTCTGCCAATCTCGTCAGGGTTGGGCTGTCTAGTCTGGTCCATTCTTTTAGGTTGTCAGCCCAACATTTAACCTGTCGTCCGCGCTTTCTGCCGCCCTCTAGTGTTCCCTGCAGCACTGTCTTGGCCAGGCTGTTGTGGCGAGAGATGTGGCCAAACCATGCAAGCTTTCTTTTTTTGACTACAGTATTCCTATCAGGTTTTCTTGTTGTCCTGCTCGTGCCTTTATTTCTCTTTGTACAAACTCGTGCTTCTTACAGTCCTTCCATGAGACCCCTTACATGCGTTGGTAGCATTTTGTTCTAGAATGCCTGTATCAGATTTTAAATAAATAAATAAATAAATACAAAATTATAACACATTATATAGAAATACATATTGAATTGACAACATAATCATAAATACAGACACATTAGGTTTTTTGTTTGTTTGTTTGTTTGGTGTTTTTTTTAAATAAATAAAAACAACATGTAGCCTATACTTCAAATACACATAATTAAGCTAGATCAGTGGGAATGCGCATTAATTTTGAAGAAAGCAGTCTAACCACCATGAGACAAAGCAGCCATTGAATCGGTTGTATTCTTTCTTAGCAACTTCACTAACCTGCAGCGCAAACTGCTCCATGAGTGTTGTATTGAAGAATTTGGTTAACTTTTGTCTTGCCGCGTTGTTTCAGTATTGTTTAAAAGTCAATCTGGCTCTGCCCTATTACAAGACTAGCATTCCCAACAGTTTTTATTAAGCGCGTTAGATTTTTCTTTCATGAAATATTCCCATCCCACTTCATGATTCCAAATGAAATTTCATCTGAAATGATGGATGAATAGAAAAGATTAAGACATTCTATGTTAGCAGATAAACTAACATTTTTAATTGGTGTTTTTTGTTTTGTTTTTGTTATTAGAATAAAAACACGCTCGTATCTTATTATTATTTTATTGTAATTACTTTTATGTTTCTTCTCATTAGATTATTAATTCTGAAGTAGACCTAACCAGTAGGGGAGGAGATCCTATAAAAAAAGTTTGTCCGATCGGGAGATCCTGAATATAAATCTAACGCTCTACCACGTAAGCCAGCTAGCACCGACTCGAAGTCATTTTATACAAGAAAGGAAACCAGAGACTCTATTTTTTAAGAAAACTTAAATCTTTTAAAACACAAAACCACCTGATCAATAATTATGTTCTATAATGCAACATTACAGAGTGTTCTTACATTCGGTATTAACTGTTGGGGTGGAAACATCACACATCAAATGACAAAAATTTATTGAATAGAGTCGTCAAAAAAGCTGGAATAATAACAAATACGGCCCTACCATCTATCGATGAACTATATTTAAAAAACTACACTTCAAAAATTAAATGTATATTGAAGGATGATAAGGACCCTCTCTTCTCCCGGTTCGAGAGATCGGCACGCAGTGGTAGACTGCTCTCCCATAAAGCACGCACGGAAAGGTACAGAAATTCTTTTGTTCCAGCTTCAGTTAGGGTGCAGCGGGACACCTCTTCCTAGAGCCAGTGTAAAATAAATTGCTGACGACTAGGCCTATATGTGGTTGTGCGTATGTGTGTGCGTGTGTGTGTGTGTGTGTGTGTGTTTGGGATGATGAGGGTGCGTAACTATGTTTTTCCACATTGACTATGTTAAGTATGTTCTGTTTGTGATTCTGTTCTTGATTTTGTAATGCGCTGTAACCAAACAAAATTTCCCTTGTGGACTAATAAAGTATTATCTTATCTTATCTTATATTTTTAAGGAGAGAGTCAGAGAAGCCCTGGCCCTCTAGTATTTTAACTTCTCCTAGGTTTACAAAGACGATCCTCATTTTAAACGGCGACGGTTCCAAGACTGAAGTCTGATGATTTTATGTGATGCCTGCCACACAGAGATGTCACGGGGATACCACGACTCCAGTCTCAGCCGCTCACGTTAACTTTGTCTGACACAGATCCAATCAGTAGTGGTCAAAATGCTACAAATACATTTACCTGATAGTGGGATCGAACCCGGCGCCTGCCGAATAGACGCCCAAAGCTGTACCACCAAACTCCTCAAAGAGAAATGAAAACAACATTTTATTTTCACTCAACATAATGCGCACCGTGAGATTTCATAGTTCATAAGTTTTAGTAACCGATAACTAAACCTATAAGAAGAAACGTTTTAACCTTAAAAAAAAAAAAAAAAAAATTCCAGACCCCATACTCTTGAATCCAAATCAGAATCTGAAGATTAATCACACCCCTAGTTTAATTTCCGCTTTGTGAATTATAGATCTAATACTTCCTGTAAAGAGTTTTCTTTCACTAATGATGATAGATCAGTGGTCAACTATTTTTTTTGAGTGGCTGAATGTAAATTCAAGATCCAAGATGTAATTTCCAGGCGTGAAATTTAATACTTGGTCTAGATTTAGATTTAGATCGAACAAGAAATGCAGATAGTCTTGAAACATTTCAATAACCCAGCGTAGATAAAAAACGCAACAAATGATTCCTTTTGTATCTTTCTTTGTGAAAGATATTTTCTCAACTCATGGGGAATTGTTCACCATCGAAAGACCAGAATATGTTCAAAGTAATCTAGAAGGTAATACATATTTCATGGTATAGTATAAGATAGTTCAAGAGTAATTCTGTGAATCGATCTTAGAATTAAGTTAGAAAAAGGAACACAATTATTACACGAAATGGTCAATAAGAGTAATACAAAGTTAAAATCCATTGCTGAGTGATAGTGATAATATAATGATAACAAACAATAATATTATTATTGGCGTTGGGAATGTTCAGAATAGCAGATAATTGTTACGTGCATTTAGACAAACAGCACGTTTTCACATAGAGTTGGAATAGCGTGTAAGTTCAACTAACTCCTTTTATGTCTTTTGAGTAGGCCTACAAGCTTATGACAAAACCTACGTCGACAAATCAACATTAAAAAACAAACCAAACATCCACCGAACAGAGGCTATGACGCATCGTTAACATCAGAAACATTATTGATCCACCCAAAAGATAGAGCATCAACATAGCAGAAACATTTTTATACAGTTGGCTATTATAAGCCCATGCGCGCAACACATAAAAGCCAGATGATATACACCATTGTTATTGTTTTTTTTTTCGCAGGAAACATTACACGAGGAATTGTGATTGGTGCAACGCCTCATTTCTACGCGTCCTGGAGCATCTCTTCAAAGTTGTTCGTGAGTGTCGGAATGATCTTCAGGATTTAAAGAAGAGTTCTAAGTGCTATCTATGTGATCGATGCGTAAAAAAAACAACAACAAAAAAAAACAACAACAACAAAGCAAAAACAAAAACAAAAAAAAAACAACAATGTTTGTATAATCATTCACTTAACAGAGAAAGCTGTAGGTTTGGTTACCAGGGCTCGTCATTTTGTATCATTCCTTGGTTTGTATACATTTACAATAAGAATTACAACAACAACAACAACAACAACAACAACAACAACAACAACAACAACAACAACAACAGCAACACAAACAACAGCAACAGAAACAATGATAACATCGACATTAACAACAAAAAAACTACAACATCAAAAACAACAACAACAATTTTATTAACAAGACCACCACCACTACCACCAACGACTTTATCTGTCT
>RQTK01000318.1:280372-290372 GCA_003991915.1 Elysia chlorotica
TAGTAGTAGTAGTAGTAGTAGTAGTAATAGTAGTAGTATCGTACGTCAACACTTTCACGTTAAGCCATCAATCCAATATTTTGTTTGCCCATGTCTGGTTCGCATCCTGTTTGTCATGACCTAATAATACCCAATAATGCTATCCAGTGTGAGTTTTTGCCTTTTCCCCCGTAACCTCGACACAGATGCACGAGATTCACGTGTTCCAACTGGCTGTGGTGGATCTGTTGGCCACATCATCAGCGATCGTCCCTGCCATCGGTGGAAACATCCTCTCCATCACAGGCGACGAGCATCAGTTCAGCATGCCCTGTTTCATGGCGTGCCTTTTCACGCTCAGCTTCGATGTGATGGCCATGGCCATTTGCAACCTTATCAGGTGCAGTATGTGTACACTATCACGTCCGGAGAGTCGTTCAATACACAGATCCTATATACACACATATATATTTATTTATTTATTTATTAACACTTTTACATAGCATGATTCAAAGTCAAAGTCTAGCCCTTTGCTTGCGCGCTATCTATATATATATATTTATTAACACTTTTACATAGCATGATTCAAAGTCTAGCCCTTTGCTTGCGCGCTATCTGCGGAATTAAAAAAAAAAGCTATAAATGTAATGATTTTATAAAGCTAATATGCGCTATTTTTAGGGGCCCAGTAAACCTTTTATTTTTCATAAGTCAGTGTCTTCACAACAAATGCGCCTGGCACGATTGTGTTAAAACAATGCACATCTTTACCCAGAAGGTATCCTAGACCATAATTAGGATAATGTAATTTATGTTGTCTTAACTAAGTTTTGTCTGGCTTTATATGACACTTTTAAATGTTGTCTTGTACACTAATTTTAGACCTAGTTCGCTGAAATAGCTCAGTAGTTAGAGCTATAAAGAGACGAACGGAGGGTCCAAGGTTTGGCGCTCGAATCCGATCTGATGCTCACCTTAAGTTGTAGAATTCGTTGAAAAGCCTTTGGAATGTAAGACTAATCACTGGTTATTTGCATTCAAAATTTTCTATTGTAACCTTATAAGTGAGACTTATGCAAGATGCCCAAGTGATAGTGTTATATCGTTTTTAGCGGTGGAAACTGAAACACATTAATTCAGTTTTGTGTGTCCCCACTCCAGCTATGACAGAACTTTATACACTGTACTTGTCAACTGGTGAACTGACCAAGCGTTCTTGTGTGTTCCTCTGTACTTGTCAACTGGTGTACTGACCTAGCGTTCTTGTGTGTTCCTCTGTACTTGTCAACTGGTGTACTGACCAAGCGTTCTTGTGTGTTCGTCTGTACCTGTCAAATGGCGCACTGACCTAGAGTTTTTGTGTGTTCCTCTGTACTTGTCAACTGGTGTACTGATCCAGAGTTTTGTGTGTGTTCCTCGGTACTTGTAATATGGTATATTGAATACGCGTCTTGTGTGTGTTCCTCTGTACTAATCGGGTGTACTGACCAAGAGTTTTGTGTGTTCCTCTGTACCTGTCAACTAGTGTACTGATCCAGAGTTTTTGTGTGTGTTCCTCTGTACCTGTCAACTGGTGTACTGACCCAGAGTTTTGTATGTGTTCCTCTGTACCTGTCAACTGGTGTACTGACCAAGCGTTTTTGTGTGTTCCTCTGTACGTGCCAAGTTGTTGTACTTATCCAGAGTTCTTGTGTGTTCTTTTGTACTTGTCCACTGGTGTACTGATCAATCGTTTTGTGTGTTCCTCTTTATCTGTCAACTGGTGTACTGACCAAGCGTTTTTGTGTGTTCCTCTGTACGTGCCAAGTTGTTGTACTTATCCAGAGTTCTTGTGTGTTCTTTTGTACTTGTCCACTGGTGTACTGATCAATCGTTTTGTGTGTGTGTTCCTCCACTCCAGTTATGACCGACTGCGCCTGCTACAGCTGGGCATCCGCTACCACTTGGTCCACACTCGCGTGTTCAGCATCGCGCGGCTCATCTTCATCTGGACCACCATGGTCTGCCTGACCATCACCTGTGTTGTGATCATCGTCGTGGGACCCATCGCCACGCAGTCCAAAGAGGAGCCCTGCCAGTACACGCTGAGCACGGACTGGTTCATGGTGAAACTTTTCCTGGTGAGCCCAGAAGAATTTCTAGATCTAAGTCAATTTTTGACAATTACTTAGATATAATTATAATGGATCTCAACAACAGCAAAATAACAGCGATCGCTGTGGCAAAAATGTTACAACACGATCAGATATTATAAACACTCCTCTTTCTACAAAAAAAACAACAACAACACAACAACATCAATTCATCAATCTTCTTCACCCTACTGCGCTCTGCTCTTATATACACAAAGCACAGATCCAGAACTTTCCAGTGTGATTTTTCGGTTTTGGTTAAACTATTTGGCCCAGTCGTCGTTAGGTCTAGATTTGTTTAGTAAGCGATTAGAGGAATTCAAATGCCATAGTGAAGATAATTTTGATTAAAAAAAATGTTTGTTACTTAAACTAAGGACTCATACGCTTGCATTAGCTTGAAAAGAGGTAGGTATATTTTTGTGGCCATTTTCTTTCAACGCAGAGTTATATGGTTTTACGTGTTTGTTGAAAATTGTTTCGTTTGAAGAGCCATTCGACAGGCACGTTTTAATCCTTTTGCATAAGTTTCTCATTATTGTTGAAGAATATACTTGACTGAATCGTTAGTATATAAGTTGCAGGACTTATATGTCAACGTTGATCGATCAGCCAACACCGACAAAGAAGGCAAGAAGGTCGCTGTGATGTTGTTGTTGTACTCTTCTTCCTCTTCATCACCATCTCCTTCTTTTTTTTCTTCTTTTTGACAGTGGAAGAGATTGGAGGAAAAAGATAAGAAGAGAGAGAAAGATAGATAGAAAGACTTCTCTCTTCCATTCTACCCTCTCTCTCTCTCTCTCTCTCTCTCTCTATCTCTATCACTCTCTCTCTCTCTCTCTCTCTCTTCTATCTTCTCTCTCTCACACACATTACCTCAAGTAAGACCTGCAATTTAATTAAGTCAGAACTTAAAGAACTAACACAAAACTTTATAGATTGCCTTATGTCAGACACGGTTTGTGAACACGATAATTGTTGTCATATCCCATATCGATATCTATATAAACCTCCAACTGGTTCAATAAACGCCTCATTAAAACCATCCAGACGCTCATTATTGCGGGGAAAGATGAGAAATCGATTACAGTATGATACAGGAATGTTTTATTGGTTAAAAAAAATGGAAAGGAGGAACTGGGTAGAACAAGAAAGAGGGAACAAGAGAGATAGAAAGTGAAGAGGGGGGGATGGATAGAAAGAGAGAAAGCG
This sequence comes from Elysia chlorotica, assembly GCA_003991915.1. NCBI lineage: Eukaryota > Metazoa > Mollusca > Gastropoda > Plakobranchidae > Elysia > Elysia chlorotica. Next base: position 283,696 of record RQTK01000318.1, read on the forward strand.
TAACAAAACCTTCCTTTTGTCTGAGGTTTGTAAACTGTTCCTTATGATTTCTATACTTAACAAGGCTCTATAAGTATACGTTAAAATAACCTTGTTGGTTACTTGCCCATTTGCTCGAATTGGTGACTGCTTTATTATTTATTATAAATAATTAGATATGCATCGCACGTTCTGGAAGCTAACCTAGGAACAGAGAGTAGAAAAAAGGCAGACCGCAAAGATGACGGATTCTGCCTTTTCTTCTCTCTGCTCCTTTTGTTTTTGCTTCTACAACTTATAACACTTTCTAATTTCGTGATTTTGTCCCCTTGCCCCACGCACCAGACGCTAATCGCCGTGGGGCCTCTCCTGAGTCTGGTGACCTTGAACTGCCTGGTACGCAGCAAGCTGCGGCAGCTGGAGGAGCGACACCCCCACGTGATCAACCGGACCAGAACAAGCTCCCTGGCGCGGGGCCCTAAGGCCAGCGGCGGCGACACGGATCCAGACTCGCAGGTGTTCTGGGCGGCGTCCGCCGAGGCGACCTCCACAAGCGGGGGCGTGAGCGCCTTCCAGTCAGAGGTTGGTGGGTTGGATGGGCGGTTGATTGGTTGGGTGGTTGGGTGGTTAATTAGACAGTTGGTGGGTTGGGTGGTTGGGTGCTTGGTTGGTTGGTTGGGTAGTTGGGTGGTTCGTTTGAGGGATTCATTAGACAGTCGGTGGGTTGGGTCGGTGGTTGGTTGGTTGGGTGGTTGGGTGGTTAAACCGTTAGTGGGTTGGGTCCTTGTTGGTTCGATGAGTGGTGGTTGGTTTGGGTCGATCAAAACCAAGCCAGACTCGCAGGTCTTCTGGACGACGTCCGCCGAGGCGACCTGCACAGGCGGGGGCCTTGCGCCTTCCAGTCAGAGGTTGGTGGGCTCATTAGTTAGCCTGGTTGGGTGGTTGGGTGGCTTGGTTGGATGGTAAGGTGGTTGGGTGGGTGTTTGGTTGGTTGGGTGGTTGAGTGGATCGTTTTAGTGATTCATTAGACGGTTGGTGGGTTGGGTTCATGTTGGTTGGATGGTTGGATATTTAGTTGGGTGGCTGCTTGGTTGGGTGGGTGGTTGGATTATTGGTTGAGTCGGGTGGATGTTTTGTTGGATGCGTAGCGGTTGAGACAGTGTTTGGGTGGTTGTTTGGTTGAATGGTTTGGTGGTTCCTATTGTGATTTTGACTGTAGAACTTCGATCAAAACCAAGGGAGTCGCAGGTCTTCTCTTGTTGGTTGGCAGGTCTTCTGGACGGCGTCCGCCGAGGCGACCTCCACAGGCGGGGGCGTGAGCGCCTTCCAGTCAGAGGTTGGTGGCTTGGGTGGTTGGGTGGTTGGTTGGTTGTGTCCTTGTTGGGTGGGTCCTTGTTGGTTGGTTTGGTGGTTCATTAGACGGTTGGTGGGTTGGGTCCTTGTCGGTTGGATGAGTGGTGGTTGGGTGGTTGCTTGGTTGGGTGGATGGTTGGGCTATTGGTTGAGTCGGGTGGGTGTTTTGTTGGATGGACGGTTGGTTGGGTGGGTAGCGGTTGAGTCAGTGTTTGGATGGTTGTTTGGTTGTATGGTTTGGTGGCTCCTATTGTGATTTTGACTGTAGAACTTCGATCAAAACCAAGGGAGTCGCACGTCTTCTGGACGGCGTCCGCCGAGGCGACCTCCACAGGCGGGGGCGTGAGCGCCTTCCAGTCAGAGGTTGGTGGGTTGGTGGGTTGGGTGGTTGCCTTGTTGGGTGGTTGGGTGGTTAATTAGACAGTTGGTGGGTTGGGTGGTTGGGTGCTTGGTTGGTTGGTTGGGTAGTTGGGTGGTTCGTTTGAGGGATTCATTTGACAGTCGGTGGGTTGGGTCGGTGGTTGGGTGGTTGGGTGGCTTGGTTGGATGGTTGGGTGCTTGGTTGGGTGGTTCGGTGGTTCGTTTGAGTGATTCATTAGACAGTTGGTGGGTTGGGTGGGTGGTTGGTTGGTTGGGTGGTTGGTTGGTTGGGTGGTTGGTCGTTTGGGTGGTTGGTTGGTTCGTTAGACAGTTGGTGGGTTGGGTGGTGGTTAAGTGGTCGGTTGGTTGGATATTTAGTAGGGGGGTTACTTGGCTGGGTGGATGGTTGGGTTATTGGTTGAGTCGGTGGGTATTTTGTTGGGTCACTCACTGGTTGCTTGATTGGTTGTTTAGTTGAGTTTGTGGTTGGTTGGTTGGGTGGCTGGTGGTTGAGTCAGTGATTGGTTGGATATTTGGTTGGGTGGTTGGTTGAGTTCGGTGGATATTTAATTGTGTGGTTGAGTGGTTGGGTGGGTTAGTGGTTGGATAATTGGTTGGATGTTATTGGGGGGGGGAGGGATGATATTTGACTGGATGGTTGGTTGGTTATTTGTGTGGTATGGTGTGGGGGGGGGGGGGGGAGGGATGATATTTGACTGGATGGTTGGTTGGTTGGTTGAGTGTGTTTTTTTTACTGTAGACGTAGTTGGTCAGTTCGTCAGTCAGAGTTCCTTCTCTTTCCAGAGGTTGGATGCTATGGCCTTCCATCTTTCTCGTTTAAGCAAACTCTTGCAGCACTATTTAAATATAATTCCAGTCGAGTCCTCCACGTTCTTGACCACCTTATCCGCCCCTTCCTCTACCCCTCGTGCCTTCCACCATATCCTCCACGATATTCTTCTGCAATGAACTGTGCCTTCTTATATGTCCTTAATAATTGTTCTATCTTTCGGTGTTTTGAGGATCTGTTTTTGTTTGATATTCACCATCTCTATAATCTCAAGGTTTTTTTTTCTTTCCAAGAGGTTTTTCTTTTTTTTCTATAAATCCACATCTCTAAAGCATCTATTCGTCTTTCAGAATCTGCCGTCAGACTCAGAGTCCAAGTGTCACACCCATACATAAATGTCGACCAATTATAACATTTCCCTTGTCTTAGTCTTGTTTGAAGTATACATTTGAACTAGTAAGGATCTGCTTTAGTTTTGGGAATTTGTTTTTGCCATTCCAATGCTTTTCTTTATTTCTGTATCATTTTCCATCTTTTGTTATAAGTTTGCCCAAATATACACAATTTTGAACTTGTTCCACCCCTTGTCCGTGAATGATTAATTTATAACAGGTTTTTCTTTTATTGTTGTTTACATAGCAAAAGTTTTTGTTTTCTTAATATTAATCAGGATACCATATTTTTCACTTTCCTATTTTACTACTGTTACTAGTTTTCGGAGATCATTTTCACTTTCCGTCAGGATCACTGCATCATCGGTATATCGTGGGTTGTTAATTTTCACCCTCCCCCAACCTTTAGTGCAGGAGCATCTTCTATTTCTGTAAAAATAAAATCTGTGGATAATTATGTTAAATAGAGAAGGGGATAATACACAACCTTGTCAACTCCTCTTTCTAATCTGACTGGACCTGTTAGTGAGCTGTCTCGCCCCTACTATAGTCAATCGTTCCAAGTACAGAGTTCATAAAAGGGCTATATCATTTTCAGCAGTATCTAATTTCTGTAAAGATTCAAAGAGTTTTTACGTTTTGTGGGTAGTTCGATTGCTTTTGTGGGTAGTTCGATTGTTTCTGTGGGTAGTTCGATTGTTTTTGTGGGTAGTTCGATTGTTTTTGTGGGTAGTTCGATTGTTTTTGTGGGTAGTTCGATTGTTTTTGTGGGTAGTTCGATTGTTTTTATGGGTAGTTGTTCTGATGAATAATTGGACCGCCTAGTTGGCTAGCTGGTTTATTAGTTGGTGAAAATTAATCTTCCATTCTAACTTTGAACACCAGGAGCAGATAGCAGATGCCCAAGACGCCCAAGAACCCCAGGAACCCCCGGACCCGGCTCTGTACAAGGGCTCCACACTGTCCGCCACCAAGTCGCTGCTGCGGAGCTTCAAGTCGGAACGCTCGCTGTCCCGGCGTGCCACGGCCTCCATCTTCCTGTCCACGGCCACGTTCATCCTGTGCCTGAGCCCGCTGTCTGCGCTGCTGCTCACCGAGGCCTGGTTTCCGGACGCCATCGAGAACTCCGTGCACCGCTGGCACCTGTGGCTGACCCTGCTACGCACCACAGTCGACCCGTTCTTGTTCGCCCGCAGCGTGCCCTCCTTCAGGTTGGCGTGGTTGTTGTTAATTAAAAGTTCTGTCGGGGGGCGCGGTGGTGGCCCTGGGGTAGAACATCGGCTTCCGATGCAAAAGGTCCGGATTCGAGCCCTGGCGATTTCGCTCCCTACTGGTTGGGTCGGTGTCAGTTTAATGTGACCAGCTGAGACAGGAGTCATGGTATCCTCGCCCTGTCTCGTGTGTGGCAGCACATAAAATTATGAGACATCAGTCTTGGGGCCCGTCCCACAATATAGCCTATATAGTGCTAATGTTGGACGTTAAACCAACTCATCAAGTAAACATAAAGTTCTGTTACTACTCATCAACGCCTATTAAATGTTTCGCTATAACCACGATGATTCAGATTAACAGATTCCAGCATCTTGAGTATAACTATAAGTAATGTTTGAAAGGTGTTTATTTTCATGGTGACCCACATTGGACTTTTTTTTGTACCCCCAATCGTTCTTTAATAGAAATCCACTCGACACACAGACACAAACGCGCTTATCTTTATAAAAAAAATGGCTCAATTTTGTACTAGCGCTAGCTTAGAAACTGCTTCTACAATCGGCTTGAAACTTCATGTGTGGCTTAATTTTGCTCTTAAGAAGTTACAAAGGTGTACATTTTCACTAATAGATCCACGCTTATCACTCCCCACCCCTCCGCAAAAATGCTTTTGTTAGAAAATATAATAAGTGTTATTACTTCAATTATTTCTGAGTGGTACTCACACAATCATTTCAAATTTTTTTCTTTGTCAAACTAATTCAATGATCGCTACTACGAAAGCAGTCCCCGAACAAATCCAGGCGCAGCTTATAATTAATCCGATGCGAAGGTCTAGCTACGGGATATGTCAGGTTTGACAGTCAAAAGTCTATATCCATCACATAAAAGAAAACTATCTCCATCGACTTCTATTGAAATTGAAAACAAATTGGTTGTAGGATTTCACGTATCATGTGGCTTACCTTGTCTTCGGAATGCGAAATTGAATTAAAACCTGACTTTCTATCTTAAAACTAACAAATAATACTTTTTGTAAAGATTAACCAGTCCTATCATTTTGAAACATCTTGTCCCTTAATATATGGGGGGTGTGGTGAACCTGGGGTAGCACATCGGCTTCCGATGCAAGAGGTACGTGGTTCGAGCCCTGGTGATTTCGCTCTCTACTGATCGGCTGAGACAGGAGTCATGGTATCCCTGCCCTGTCTTGTGTGTGGCAGCACATACACTTTTCAGACGTCAATCTTTGGACTCGTCCACAATATAGCCTATTAGGTGCTGACGTTGGACGTTACACCATCTCAACTTAACTCCTTTAATATAATTGGCATCAACTTAACGAAAATGGAATATGACAATAGTATAATTTTCACCCAATCGTGGATTCGTCCCGCGCACCTCCCAATTGAGAGCTTTCCGCTCTACTAAATGCACCACTTGCCTACTCAGCCCTTACTCGTTCTCTTTATTAACTTAAGCCTACGGGTATAATAATGATTGTTCCACCGTCCCACTGTACCTTGTTCCCTCTCAGACTGCAGTAGTTATAATAATGAATGTTCTACCTTGTTCCCTCTCAGACTTCAGTAGTTATAATAATGAATGTTCTACCTTGTTCCCTCTCAGACTGCAGTAATTATAATAATGATTGTTCTACCTTGTTCCCTCTCAGACTGCAGTAGTTATAATAATGAATGTTCTACCTTGTTCCCTCTCAGACTGCAGTAATTATAATAATGATTGTTCCACCGTCCCACTGTACCTTGTTCCCTCTCAGACTGCAGTAGTTATAATAATGATTGTTCCACCGTCCCACTGTACCTTGTTCCCTCTCAGACTGCAGTACGGCACGACCATCCTCAAATGGGAGAACAGGTGGCGCTGGTTCCACAAACTCCGGGCTCTGTGCGTCTACGTGACGTGCTACATGGACATGGCCGCCGTGGACGACGCTAGGGAGAGGATGGACCGCAAGAAGCGCGTCTCGCCCGCCCAGCTCAGGTAAAAAGCTAGTCAGGTTTTGGACATAAGTTAATTATATATGTACGCATATGATGAGTCGTACATTGCAAGAGACCGTTATTGACCCACACGACGATAACGTATGGCACAATCGCGGCCTATAGATACGGAGTTTCCTGATAGCTTATTGGTTCAGTAAGTCTAGGACAGTGTTATGATTGGATGCCGGTGAAGATGCTCGTACTAAATCGTCTTCGATTTTGTTATGGGCCCGGTTATGACACAGCCTTTCGTGAGTGACCACACTTTGACTGTGGCGACAGACTCCACCCACTGGTCAGCTCGTGAGTGACCATACTATGACTGTAGCGTCCTACTCCACCCAATGGCCAGCTTGTAAGTGACCACACCCTGCCTGTAGCGCCCAACTCTAACCACTGGTCAAGCCATGGGCAGGGGGGATAACAAGTGGGCAGTTCATATTAGAACTTTTATAACTTTACCACAAAAACAAACCGTGTAGCCTGTTTTGAGACCACCTGCGAGGACCACAGGATATAAGGTTCGCAGAAGCACAAATAGCACTTCGGAATTGTACAAAGAGCGTCCATTTGCATTCCGAT
>RQTK01000318.1:292872-314277 GCA_003991915.1 Elysia chlorotica
TGTTATTCTATTATTACTAATGCTGCAGCGTTTAAAGTAAAAACGCGAAACATGAAAATAATGAGAAAGGCAGCATAAAATATATTTAAAACACGCACACACACACATACGCATATTTTCAAACGAATCTTGATCAATTGGATTCTACGGGAATTATTCATACTTTTTAGGTTGAAAATGAAGAACAAAAATCTCTCTTATGAATGAAAAAAAAAACAGCAACCAACAACAACGAATTTTTACATAATATTGTAATTTTAAAATTAATGGTGCAATATAAAACTGTTTTTAGCATTAGAGAAATATACGTGCTGGATTTTGTCATAGTGTAGTAATTTTGAAAAAGTAGTACTGGCCCAATCAAAATTCGCTATTCCTGAATGTGAAAAATAAAAGAAAACATGAAATACAGACTATCGCTTTTTTGTACTACATATTAATTGGCTGATTTCCTTTAAGTTTTTTTTTCACGGTTTTCAATCCACAAGTTTTTTTTAAAGATTAATTTTATTATTATTTTTTTACAAGATATTCTATTGTTTGCTAAATTAGTGGATCGTATGCTGTAGCTTAGTTGTTTTCTAGACCGCCATAGTCAGGAACTGGGGTCTCTCAAGATATTGAGACGGTTTTTACGTGTTGCCAGACAGAGACAGAGCGGCGATTCCAGGATTTTTTTTTGCCACACCATTCTATCCACACCACGTGACTGTATGCTGACACAAAAAAATGAGGTAAAAAAGTAATTGGTCTGATTTGGAATCGAACAGAGAGTCTTCTGAGTGAAAATTTACTAAACGTCTGCCTTCTGTAGCACTTTTTCTTATACTTTCCCATAAATATGACTATAGACTTAAATAAATGAAGTTAAATCACAGTAATTGAGAAAGGTTGTTCGTAGCTTATAAAAATAGCATATTAATTTATGCTATGCCTTTTCACGTCTTCTATCCAAAGATTTCGGGTACTAAGCAAAATGTCTCAAAGAGCTTAAATCCCGGGAAAAGGTCAGAGTCAAGGCTTCCGAAAATAGAAGGCCAAGTCACCGAATTAAAATAAGTGAAAAGATTTTTGTGTACCAAGGGAAAAAGTGGTTTTATTTCTTTTAATTCTAAGCATAGATAGGACAGAGTGATAGTTAGAGAGTATTTTTCAGCCCACACGATCAGCCTACACTGCAAATATGTGAACTGTCCTATCTATGTGCGCACTATTTTGGGTTATTTTTTTGAAAATTCATAAATGATCGATCATTTTATATTGTGTCTCTCTATTATTGTTTAATGCAAGTTGCGCAGCGCGATGCGAAGATGTTCAAAATATAGCTCACTTTGATTCTTGCTGCAGGTTTATGAATATTTCGGTGACTTGGCCTTCTATTTTTGGAAGCCTTGGTCAGAATTCATTAGTCAAGATATTAATAGTAATACGAGAGAGTGGTAAATAGTCAGAGATTTCGCGGCGAAAATTCTGCGTATTATTTTTCCTAACAACAATAAAGGCGGTTGCTTTCTTCTTGAAATCTTAGTAAAAAGTAAGTGTGAACATTGTTATTGAATACGCGCCACGCTAGCTCCCCAAAAGCACGTTTTGTGAACCGTCTCAATGGCACTATTGGCAGTCTTCTCGGATCTTTTCGGGTGTCTCTTCGGGGCCTCTCGGGTCTCTTTAGGTCTTCACGGGTATTTTCGGGTTTTCCCGGTATAATGAAGTGCCTAGATTTACACCTTGATAAAGATAAATTGGATCCGATAAGAAGCTTAAGATATTGTGCATTGTAGATCTATCCTAAAAACCCTATGCACTGTTAACTGAAACAACCTGCATCAATTGAAACAGTCTTACAAGCAGCGCAAGATAGCACAGGTGGCAGAGCGCTGGACTGGCAAACAGAATCTTGTAGGTCCAAATCATCAGTTGTTGTGTAATATTTGGTTTTGCACACCAGCGCGTTGTCTCCATACAAAAGAACCCTCTGAAAACCCATGGATCGGGGAAGCAGGGTTGTTCCAAGATTTACTTTTTTATTTTAATATTTGCTTACAAAATCTGAATTATGGAAAGTAACCAAACAAAAGAATTTTGATACCAGCTGATCGATATAAAAGATGGCTAAAATCAGGAAGACCCGACTGAATTGATTTTCTTTTGTCCTCAGTTACTAAGAGTCTATAGCGATAGTTCTTAAAGGGGAGATACACAAACATTTTAAATCACCACAACCTTACTATGAAAAGTAAAGACTGAATAGTCTTACGACAACCAGATGTCCCACAGACTCTCTAAAAGAAATTCTAGACTCAGTTTTCCATAGTCAAACCAGAACGCTATTTTTTCACTGCCCTTATATAATCAACAACACATTACAGATTAAGAATATACAATTTTGCTTGAAACCTCATTACTTTACGCCATTTTATGATAATAAATTCGCAACAAACGTCAAACAACACTTCCATGTTGATATTTTCTCAAGAAAACGACATTTACATGTATTAAAATAATGTATCATTTCGGTAAAAAAATATTTTTTCAAAGTTTTCAATTACACAAAAGCAAGGACATGTATCCTCGAACTTCTCTAGCTAACAATAACAATAACAGTTGTTCTACTCAATAAAATGTTATTTTTCCTTTCAAACGTTCGATCGGGCCATTACGAATTTTCAAAAAATACAAACCACGTCTTCATCAAATCAGAGACCCCCCCTCCCCAAACCCTCCCCAATTTTTGAAGCCTGGTCTGACATCTCGCAAGCAAACAGAGGAAGGGACGATACATGCCAGAGCCCCCGGGGACGCAGGGTTGGAGATCGGACTGACATCAAACCAGGCGGTTTGGGCAGGATGTGAGAAATACCAGGGTTGAAACCCCGAGGAGGTTTGTCGCCGCACGACACAGTAGCTGCCCTTTTCTTGCAGCGCTAATTTGCTTTGCCTGAGGACCAAAACAAACAAGACTTGAAAACCCCAGAACGAGGCCGCGCCATGTTGTCTTTATTAGCCGCGGAGGCTGCTGGGAAGGGTCTGATGACGTCACATCAAAATGTCAGCCGGCAACCCGCACTAGGCACTCTGTAAAAACAGGAAATAAAGGGGATACCAGTACACTGAGGACACTGGGGACATCTAAAGAAAAAAAAAAGATTCTTAAGACTGTCAAAAGATAGAGAAAAGATAGTTTTACACCCAACAACAAGGTTTTGTCTAGGAACAACCACAAGACAACACCCTTGTCTTAAAAAATTCGCTTGAGAGTATGCACCAATGAAATAACCATTGTTTGAAAAGCTTTACTCTATCTTATAGAAAAAGAAGTTGAGTTGGTTTAATGTCCAACGTCAGCACTATATAGGCTATACTGCGATAGAAAAAGAAAGGTTAGAAGTCGCGATGAAGAGACCACAATAATTCGTACGATGAAAAGCCAACATGGACGATGACAACTGGTGCCAGTTTGGGCCTAAAAGGTCCAATGGGCTACGTGCATATACTTTCAGTGCGGGGCGATCCGTAATCAAATAGTGGTTAGAAGAAACTAAATGTTTGTTTTGTTGCTTAATGTCCAACGTCAGCACTATTTAGGCTTTAGAAGAAACTGAAACAGCTGCCGCAACAAAATGAAAACAGCAACAATAACAACAACAACAACAGCAACAACAACAACAGCAACAACAACAACAGCAGCAGCAGCAGCAGCAGCGGCAGAAGCAGCAGCAGCACCACTACCAACACAAATGAATGCGCTGATCAGATCACACTAATTCTCAACACATGGAATGGATAATCGTAGTTTATAATTTAACCGAAAAAATAACAAATGACAAACTGTGTGATATAATAAAATTTGACTGTGATAATCCTACACATGAATCTTTTAAAATACTTTATTTATCCTTTACTTTTAACCAACCTTTTATGCACAATGTATATGCTTAAAGTAGTCACCGTTGCTACTAGAATAATGTTTAACTGTCCAAGGATATCAACATATCCGTAAAAAAAAACTCACTGTGTAGGCCCTAATACAAGTACTTCAGGGTATGATACAAAACACAGAATTTAGGATAAACTTGCAAAATCGAGCATTAAAAAGAATACAAAACAGACGTCAGTTCACACTAATCGATTAAATAGATTTTCTTTATAACCAATCGATTAAATAATCAAATATATCTGACTTATGTTTTGTTTATAGTCCTACCAAATCGACTTGAGAAGGATATCTATTTTCAAGTCGATGTGTGTGAGGAAATTAAGGATGTGAAGGTGACGAACAAAAAACCTGTCTTCTAAAATTAAAAGAATTATTATTAATAGCTGATCAACATGATGATTAAGAGTTAACATTTATTATAAGTAATTAATAACGTTTTTCAAACAATGGTTAAAACCATGAATCATTGGTTTTCATTGTTTTGTTGTGCCACCATAGTGCTAGTCTGGCGCCCGGTTACCTTTGAGGACACCTTATAAAAAGATTGCATTGCACCTTGTTTTAATATTCTTCCAACTTTATTGGTTATTTTCTTCCTTCAATATTTGGCAATCTATCCTCCAATTTGTCCTTCAATTTAGGCCTGTAGTCGACATATTTGTTTAAACTACCGTAAATACCCTTTACTTTTAACCAGCCTTTTGAAGCACAACTTTTACAATTCAGTGAGAACTGAGATAAAGGAGTCAACGTTTTTATTAGTATTATGCATTAACTGTCTTAGGACTAATGGACACAATATAACCGTTACCGTGCTAGCGTGACATTGAAAAATTCATTGTGTAATATAAGTGCTATAGGGTATGATACAAAACACAGAATTGAGGATAAACTTGCAAAATCGAGCATTAAAAAGAATACAAAACAATCGGCAGTTCGCACGAATCGATTTAATATATTTTTCTTTATTACAAAACGATTAAACAATAAAATATATCTGATTTATATTTAGTCCTACCAAATCGTCTTGAGAAGGATATACATTTTCAAATCAATATGTGTGAGGACATTAGGAATGTAAAGGGTAGAAACAAAAAACCTGTCTTCTAAAATTAAAAGAATTATTATTAATAGCTGATCAACATGATGATTAAGAGTTAACATTTATTATAACTAATAGTGTTCTTCAAACAATGGATACAACCATAAATCATTGGTTTTGACTGTTTTGGTATCACACCATAGCTCCCGTCTGGGGCTCTGTTAACTTCACAATCACCTTACAGAATATTAGATTGCTTTTTGGTTTAAGATATTTGCAAATTTACAGTTTATTTTCTTCCTTCAATATTTGGCAATCTATCCTCCAATTTGTCCTTCAATTTAGGCCTGTAGTCGACATATTTGTTTAGTCTTGAGAGGTACTTGATGCTTTGCTTTAATTAGAGTAAGGCCCCAACAAGATCTGAGTTTCCTTATTCTCTAGTTTTGTATTAGATTAAACTCCCTTGGTAGATCTTGCCCTTGAAAGGTGACTAATGTAAAAAAGGTAACAGAACAAGCCAGACTTAAGCCTCAACAAATTCGATCTAAACAACAAAAATGTCACTGGCTTACTATTAGAAACCAGCAAAAAATGTGCGAGATTCGATAACCGCCGAAATTTGATTAACTTAATTGTATAAAATTTAGGTCAGCTTATATCGTCAGCTTTCTTATGTTACTGTCCCTCGAGAGGAAACGAAATTCACACGTTTTAAACAATACTCCTTGTAACGGACACTCTGCCCACCCCAAAACAGATCCGCAAGTGTAACCAGAATTGCGTTCTATCTCTCCCTTTCTCTCTCTCTCTCTCTCTCTCTCTCTCTTTCTCTCTCTCTCTCTCTATCTCTTTCTTCCTCCCTCTCTCTCTCTCTCTCTCTCTCTCTCTCTCTCTCTCTCTCTCTCTCTCTCTCTCTCTCTCTCTCTCTCTCTCTCTCTCTCTCTCTTTCTTTCTTTCTCTCACACCCATCCACCCTCCTCCCACACACTCATACATCCCCACACAGACGCCTGTAATTAACGCACTGATCAAATGCCCATGTCACTCCTGTCCTCTCATGGTCGGAAAAACCGCCACCAACTCGTGAACCCGAGACAACCGCTGCCTGAATAATGGATGACAGAGCGTTCCTTTTTTCTTGGTTATCTCCCTCCCACGCTCAGTTTCCCGGGAAATCTATAACGGTCTAATTTTCGTTCTTGTAGTTTTTTTTTAAGTTTTAGAGAAACGTGTCTTAATGTCTCAGATACAGATGATCTTGTTTCTATATACGGTTTCAAGCTTTTTAGGAATGACAAAAGAAGGGAGGAGGAGTTTTCTTACATGTTATTTTGAAATGTCGCAGGACTAACATCAATATGATTATTAAATCACACCAAACATTGAATTTTGACAGTATCAAAGCGCGTGCAATACCAGAGAGTTCACACACGTGCCTGGACGGGGGCGGTGGCCCTGAGGTAGATCATCGGCTTCCGACGCAAAAGATCTGGGTTCGAGTCCCGGCGATTGCGCTCCTTACTGGTTGGGTCGGTGTCAGTTTAATGAGACCGACTGAGACAGGAGTCATGGTATCCCCGCCCTGTCTCGTATGTGACAGCACATAGAATTGTCTACAATATAGCCTATATAGTGCTGATGCTGGACGTTATACAAACTCAACCCCGGATGTGTGGGAAAATCTACGCGCTTCACTCGAGTGTACGGACTCAATATTAATGAGCTGCCAGATACTGTGCCCCTCTGTGTAAATTCTATTGTGCCAACTAAAACTATGTAAATATACACGAACAACAAACCTTGAATAACGAAAGAGATAAAAGGTGTTTTAAACAAAAGGAAATTAGGTTTTAAAGACCATAACAAAGAAGAGGTTAAGAAAGTGCAAATAGAAACTAAAAGCAATCATCAAAAGGGTAAAGTGGATTCTAAAAACGAAAAAGAAAAACATTTCAAAACCAAGAAGATGAGAAATGTATGGAAATGTATGAAAGCGATAAGTGGGCGCAAAAGGAAGAATGATTCTATAACGGTAATGATTTAAATGAATTTTAAGCAGGTTCGATTGCCATGATTTTTAGACAAAAAAAAGAGAAGAGAAAATAAATGTATTATTAGTAAAAAATGAAAAGTGTGAATACAAAGGCTGTGTTGAGAGAAGATAGTATATATAAAGCGTTGAAGTGAATAAAAGCGAATAAAGTCTCGGGACCAGATGGTGTGAGAACAAGTGTACTTAAACGTTATGCTGAACAATTGTCGGGTGTGTTGTGTACAATTTTTAACATGTCTCTTGATAAATATACAGTGCCAGAAGTATGGAAAAACGTCATGTATTGTTCCATACCCAAAAAAAACCCCAACAACCTGTACGTAATATGAATGATCTTCGACCTGTCGCATTCACATCATGCGAACGAAGAACAAAGAAGGTGTTAAGAGTGTTGCTTTGATATGCTTACGGAATGTAGATTAAGAGATTTGTTCCAACAAAACAGGCAAGGTAGTTAAGCTGAAATCCAAAAATGTCCTCCCCTTAAAGTGGACATAGACATGGAAAGATAGTTGGAGCAAGGGGAGAGCAGCGACTCATTGATTCAAGTTCTAGATTATATAGTTCATAATTCTGTGTATTCTTAATGCGGACAGCCAGTTCGAACAAGGTTATGCCCCCAGACCCGTGCAAGTACAAAAACTGGTGGTCTATTTGTACATCTTCTGCACTTCTATACCGAAATTCCTATACAGATTAAAAAACAGCCAATGAGAATGATTCGAACCCCAAACAACATTACCATCAGTCTGGAAAGACTGACGACTGACAATTTTTTGTGCTGCCACACACGAAACAGGGCGGGGATACCATGAGGCCTACCGACTGCCCTAGAAGAACTACAGTAAAATTATTTGTGATCCATTGTGAATCAGGCTTGAAGACGATTCTTAGTCACCATGCGGTACTAAACTAATTTGGCCGTGTGTTGAACTTGTAAACAAGCCTCGGTCGCCAAGCCCAGCTGTGACACAATGAGCGTCCATAGAACATATGGGACCAAAGGGAGGTAATAAACGCGACCAACGTAATTTCGTCAACTCTGAGAGACCGGTGATTTTATCGGATTACGCCCCTTTGTGCTTTGTGTGTACCCTTTTTTTTCTTTTCTCTTTAAATTATTGGTCAGTCTTTTGTAGACTGTTGGTCTGCTCGTGGTTAAGATAAAAATAAAAACAAACAAATCAAAACGAAAAACAAAAACAACAACAAAATACGAAGTTACTGCAAACTCAAAAAACTCAACGACAAACCAAACAACATCAACAAAACTGCGAGTAACAAAAACCTAGCAGGAAAGGAAAGTAAAGACAGAGAAAATAGAAACAAAGGAAAAAAAAAAGAGTTAGTGAAACAGATAGATAAACGGCGAGAAAGAGAGCGCGAGAGAGAGAGAGAGAGAGAGAGAGAGAGAGAGAGAGAGAGAGAGAGAGAGAGAGAGAGAGAGAGAGAGAGAGAGAGAGAGAGGAGAGAGAGAGAGAGACATACAGACAGACAGACAGACAAGACAGAGGGATGGAGAGACAGAGAAAAAGGGAGTGACACACAGACAGACAGACCGTCAGAGACAGTGACAAAGACAGAGTGGGGATACCGATACATGGACAGACACAGAGAGGTCAGGGTTCCTTAAGGGGCGGATACGTTTGTATAACCTTAACATCAGATTATAACCACCATGAGTCTACTCTACCTCACCCACCCACTGCGACCTTCCATGGCGAGAATCTCACATGCAAAACAACCGAAATAAGCCTAATCTTGTAAAACCAAGGGAAGCAACCTTCATTAGTCACCAGAGAAGACAATAGAGGCCATAACAAACATGTCATCCTTCCTAACCAGACCAGTCTGATTACGAAGATAATTATATTTTATAACAGTGACCTCTCCTTGACTCCACGTCTAAGATCTATGGCCTAGCACATCGAGAGAATAGATTGAGAAGCTCGAATATGGCATCTAATTACGCCGGGCGTCAAGTTTCTTTCCTAACGTACTTATACTCTAGTTGCATACGCATGTTTGGTGTCAGAAGTTCAATTTGTTTTTATTAGTTTTACATCGCTAAGTTTTCTGAGCAATCAATCCTAAAAGAGACGTTTTTTTTCTTTCAAGTAACATTAAGTCATAGCAGTTGCTAAATGGAGTCGGTAGATGGTCCTGCTGAGAATCGAACCGTATCCCTCCTGCTCATTACCCCGATGATCTATCAGCTGAGGTATCTGGTGTGCTTAAAATGTTCTTAATAATCTAAGGTCGGCTGAACGACCCAAATATTTTCCAAATAATTCTTTAGGGAGATGCATGCATAATACTATATTTAAGTGTGCGTAATATTCCTATGTTAAGTTGGACGGTTTAGATCTGTGCGTTGGTGTAAACCACCGGTAGCTCAGTGGGTAAAGCACTGGATTGGCAAACAGGAGGCTCCAGGCTCAAATCCAAGCTAGTTATCCCGTATACGTTTATGATTCTTAAAGAAATCTAAGAAAGTATAAAAATGACTAGTTAGCACAGTCGATGGTCGCCTGCTTGATGGGCAGGACGACCTAGGTTCCATTCTCAACGGTGTCTCATCTTTGGTGTAACGTCATTGCGTTCAAAATACATAATAAGGACTCTCCAAGGAAAGCATAATTATATGGGGCGTAAAAATAACCATGGAAAATTCAATGTAAAGGAGACCTTACGAAAAATCATTCAAGTCATTTCGCTAACTCATCTGAGTATAAAGATAAAAGTTCCAACATTCCTACGCGAGGGACCATCGGTCGCCAGCGCTTTTCTGTTTATGTTCAGCTCCAGACCATCCCGATAGTCATAGTCCTTTTGCATTATTGATAGCTTTTTCTGTTGAATCATAATTGAACAATCCAAATGGAACGAAATGGCGGTATATTTAAAATGTTTTACTTAGTAGGCCTACATTTTATAGGTTCTATTTATATTGCATTGCAAAAAAAAATGAGCTCAAGTAATCTCTACAGGATTAACTACAGCACCTTCCTCTTCTTGTTCTCCGATGCCGTTGTGTTACACATCAACTCCTGCCAGGGCCACACATGCTACAGTTTTCTCTAAACCCTCCAATGATACGTAGAGCTTGCTTTGAAAATTATTTATCTGATGCGCCGATCTTCTTCAAGTTTTGCATTATTAATTAACTAATCAATTTACGGTAATTAATAAACCAAAGGAAACCAAACTTTTGTTTCACTTATTTCGCTAAAGTTGGATATATCTTTTAAGCGACCAAATATCAATGTGAGTTATAAAAAAATATGAGGTGTGTTCAACTCGTTCTGTTCTCTCCTCTCAGGCTTTCTGAGCCTTTCTCCCTTTTGTTACCACACGCTTAACAATGTTTCGTTGCAATGCAGTGCCATTTCTTGCTCTCTATCTACTTACTTTTCAGTTTTTTAATAGGCAACGTTTTGTATTGTTCAACATGTAGATCTTGTTTCAGATGTTGGGGCGAACTGGCTCATGTGGTAGAGCGTTGGTCTTCAGATCAGTAGGTCCGCGGATCTAATCCCACGATCGGCAGATTTATTTGTCAGACATTCGTCCCATGTAACTGGTTGGGTCTGTGTCAGTATAATGTGAGCGGCTGAGACAGGAGTCATGGTATCCACGCCCTGTTTCGTGCGTGGCAGCACATAAAAGTGTCAGATGTAAGTCTTGGGACCCATCGCCGTATACGACTCCCAAGAGGAACCAAGTAGACGTTAAACCCTGTAAAGAACAAATCCTAGGTCTTTTAAACTTTTGATTGTTTTGTATTCCTCCGTAACCAACATAAGCTCTTTATTTAGGTTTTCCTTTTACAGGACCTAAGCCGGATATTTTTTAAATTTTCCTACAGGCATAATTATTATAAAATAATAGCATCGTTTTTCTATGCAAATAGTGAACAGAAACGATGCAGTATTTTTTAAATGTCATACTGTATCAAAGTGTCTCTTGGGACGTAGAAAGCGAGATAGTTTCGCAATCTTCGGCGGCTTGACCAAATAATAATTTTATCGGACCATAAAAGTATACATTAAATAGTGCGGTAGCCAAAATTGTGGATATCGATATTGATCTGTACATACAGTGCGTATAGACACTCCCGTCTGTTTGATCGATTTGTTTTCGATCCCGGACAACCAGGAGTAGATTGCAATGACGATTTCATGTACTATTTTTTGGCATTTCTGTAGACGTTTTTTTTAATTTTTTAAACTTTTTGCTTAACAACGTAACTGTTTTTTTGTGTGAAATATGCTTATTTGGTGTTCAATCCCGGATTGCTGTAGCAGATCGTGTGTGATCATGCTCATTTACCTTTTCTTTTTTTTTAACCAAATTTCAATGATATTTCCCTTCTAAGAAGAGATTCTCAATAAGTAATATTAAAAAAGGAATATTTTTGGCCAATTATTTAAAAAAAGTAGGAAAAAAAAACAGAAATAAAAGAAAAGTCTAGTTCATTCTGAAGGAATGTCCTGTTAGTGTTAGAAATGCATGAGATTTGGCATACAGTTAGTCCACCTTGTTGAAAAACACCCGAATTATTCAACAAGCACAACCGCCATAGTGGCGTTTTATAGTAGATCTAAGCTTTTCCCGTTTGTTCACTTTGTCTTTTTTAATGTCTAGAACAAGCTGCGCTGCACAGCATATTACTCCCTCCCCACGCTTGGTGAACAAACCTGAACCCTGAACCTAAAGTTCAGTTCATGGGTAGATCTAGAATGCACAAACATGACGTAGCTTACGTCTCGTCGTAACAATATACAGTTTGGGGTATGTTTCATATTCACTATAAAATGTGACATCCTTGTGATGATAGCTTTTCTTTTTCTTTTTTTTTTTAAATACCATTTTTGAAATTTAATTGTATTCTCTTCATTCGCTGATATATTATTACTTTATAAATGCTATATCCCTCAATAGGTAGCGAAGGCGATCTGAAAATCAATCCACTAAATTTCTGTAAAAAACTAATCAACACAATTACAAGACTTGAAACTCTTTTGTTTTTAAATTTTGGAGGAGAAGGTTGGTTTTTTTCCTCTATTTTTTTTCCTTTTCTTTACAGGAAAAAATATTTGTTTCGCAACAAATTTTCAAGGGCAAAAGAAAATTTATAACATATCGAATGCACATCGCATACGGCCTCTTTTCTACGATTAGATTCATTTCTGGAACTAAAGAATATTGAACCATAGTTTCAAACATTAAACAAAATAATAAATAAACAGAAAACATGTGTCCTTGGCTTATCTCTGTTTATATATATATATATATGTTTTGGTCTTGTTTTGCGAAATGCTCTTTGCCTTTTTCTGGCGAATTGTTATGCAACGATTTCCTGAGGGACCAAAACAATTACGTAAAAACTATACGTATGAGTGGTCGCGACTACGTCCATTTTTGCTCCAACGTGACTTCAAACACGTGCCATAAGACTTCATTTTCGCGAGAAAATAACATTTTGAGGAGATGAAAAGATTAACAAAGCTAATACTGTAATATAGATAATAACCCTTTCATTACTAAGTCTGTCGAAAACTCAGTTTCAGACTAAGTAATTTTTGTTTTTTAAACTTTCTCACAGACGTGGATATACAGTGGAAAGCCTTGGGGCAAAATAAAAAACAACAACACCCCCAAAACGCCCCCCCCCCCACCTGAAAGACTGTTCATTATGGCGCTATCAGTCTTTGGCCGCAGACTGCTGACCCTAAATATCATTATGACGTAACTAACCTTCAAGTTTTTAGTTCTGCAATTAGAGACAATCGGGTTTTTCCGCACCATTACGCGGGATTAGGGGAGGTAACTCTATGTTCTGCTTTCTTGGTTAGGAGGAATAAAGGTTAAGGGAATATTATAGGGGAAAATGACTTACAGGATTAACTAAGTTTAGGAGGGATTAGTGAAATATAGTTGTCCTATTACGAGGGTAAACTGGTCTATCCTCAAATTTATCTGACCTTGTGTATAGACACGTGTAAACTTTAGTTCTAGGTAAGGTCACCACATGGCCACAATTTGACGGTAGCTTGCAAATGTTTTAAGAACTCGTATTCGCAGAATTATCTTTAACGAGTTGTCAGCTTAGCGCGACCTTGTACATACTTAAGTACTCAGCGAAAATGGATTTAGACCCAATTTCTGTATTTTTAAATGCTATAGTTGGACGTTAAGCAGACGAAAGAGAGATAAAGAATGCTAGATGAAGCGAGAGAGAGAGAGAGAGAGAGAGAGAGAGAGAGAGAGAGAGAGAGAGACAGAGAGAGAGAGAGAGAGTGAGAGACGTTCGAAAGAGAAAGACATAAAGATTGCGCACTTGTGAAGATGAAGCCAAGTTGAGTGCTAATTAAAAAAAACCTGTTTCCAATAACGAACCAAGCTGTACGAACCAAACTGTACAATCCAAGCTGTTTGAACCAAGCTGTACGAACCAAGCTGTACGAACCAAGCTGTACGAACCAAGCTGTTTGAACCAAACTGTACGAACCAAGCTGTACTAACCAAGCTGTATGACCAAGCTGTACGAACCAAGCTGTACGAATTAAGCTGTATGAACCAAGCTGTACGTACCAAGCTGTATGAACCAAGCTGTACAAGCCAAGCTGTATGAATCAAGCTGTACGAACCAAGCTGTACGAATTAAGCTGTATGAACCAAGCTGTACGTACCAAGCTGTATGAACCAAGCTGTACAAGCCAAGCTGTATGAATCAAGCTGTACGAACCAAGCTGTACGAACCAAACTATATGAACCAAACTGTATGAACCAAGCTGTATGGACCAAGCTGTACGAACCAAGCTGTAGAATTGAGCTGTACGAATCAAGCTGTACAACCCAAGCTGTACGAACCAAGCGGTACGAACCAAGAAGTGCAAAAGCTAAGCTGTACTACTCAAGCTGTACGAATCAAACTGTACGAACCAAACTGTACGACCCAAGCTGTACGAACCAAGCTGTACGAACCAAGCTGTACGGCCAAGATGTTCGCCTGTAATAATCCATGGCTTGACCAATCCCAAATTTATTGAGAACCACCAACATGAGCAATCTGTAACTATTTGATAACCTTTAAATCGCAAGAGAGTTCAGAGGAAACCTGCAACACACAAAAAGTAAATAGAAATAGATAAAAGACAAGCAGTTTGGCACCCTAGTTCCCTAAAACAAAACAATGGATCATTTGACTGTATTTGATGGATGAATGACAACTCTCAAAGCCCTACAAATACTTAAAGTTCAAGGATTGGAGCTGTACAAACCAAGCTGTATGAATCAAGCTGTATGAACCAAGCTGTACGAATCAAGCTGTACAAACCAAGCTGTATGAATCAAGCTGTATGAATCAAGCTGTACGAACCAAGATGTTCGCCTGTAATAATCTATGGCTTGACCAAACCCAAATTTATTGAGAACCACCAACATGGGCAATCTGTAACTATCTGATAACCTTTAAATCGCAATAGTGTTCAGATAAACCTGCAACAAAAAAAAATAAATAAAAGATAAGCAGTTTGAACCATAGCTCCCTAAAACAAATCAATGGAACATTTGACTGGATATTTGATGGATGATTTCCAGCTTCGTAAAACCCTACAAACACTTAAAGTTCAAGGGTTGGGAGAAAAACGCTCCAGCACTTAAGCCAGTTCGTCCCCAAGATGCAGGAATAAGTGAAATTGTGTGGAAATAATACAATATTTTTATGATCAACAGTGACCTAACTTATCTAACGGTCAAAACTGTCGGTTTTTCACTTAGCTTTCTTAGCATATGTACCCCCCAAAAAAAAACAAAAAACAAACAAAACAAAAACAAAAACAAAAAACAAACAAAACAAAAAACAAAACAAAAAATAAAAACAAAAACAAAACAACAAACAAACAAACAAACAAAAACAAAAAACATAAACAACAACAAAAAACAACAGCAGCAACAACAACAACAACAGCAACAACAACATCAACAACAACAACAACAACAACAACAACAACAACAACAACAACAACAACTACAAAACAAAAAACAAACAACAAAAACAAAAAAACACAAAAAGCAATAAACAACAACAAAAAACAACAAAAAACAAAAAAACAAAAAACAACAACAACAACAAAACAGCGACAACAAACAACAAAAACAAAAATGATCAGTTTTACACAGAACTATACACAGAGACCACCAGTCTAGATTTAAACCTCTAACTTTTTGCTTCTTAGTTTACTAGCCAAGATTCGAATATCTAATGCCGTTGTTCTCAGCCCATATCGCTATCGCCTGAACCACCATGTATCCCCACTCTCTCTCTCAAATAAAATGGGATTTCTTTTTAAATGAGATTTTGAAAGCTAGGAATGGGTCAGTCTGACAAAAACCTTAAAAGGCTAACTTTAATCAACAAAACTAGAAAAGGGCTAGACTGAGCACCAAATGGATCCTTTTAATCTTTATGGCCCAGACTAAAAAAAATGGAAACCGGTGGTAAGAAGAATCTCATTTGAGTTACATCCCCTTGCAGATATAAGGCTTCATCTGGAAACATCGATTGCGTCCCCTGGGTCAAGAGTTCTTCCCCCCTTGTGATGGACAGGATTACTGTAATGCACATTCCGTGTCGGGGAAGCGACTCCGGCACCGGATGTCTGCACAGTAAAGCAGGGCAACCGGAACAAATCGATGTACCGGTATCTGAACCGGATCGGGCTCATATGTACAGCGTACCGGTCCGGCACCAGTAAAAACTATAACACTAAGGTACATGTATCGTTATGCATTTGTCATATTCTGCTGTTAAAAAAAACACGCGGACGTTGATGGTAGCAAAGTTTGCATACATACCCCGGGGAAAAATTAACGTAAAATGTCCAATTTCTTGACTTGCCTTGGTGGAAAGTGGAAACGAAACAAAGTACACGTCCAACAGTTACAGAAATAGTCACATTTACATGAACGGACACAGTTACAGGAACATGTTGAGTTGTTGAGTTGGTTTAACGTCCAACATGAGCACTATATAGGCTATATTGTGGACGGGAACTAAAACTGACGTCTGACAATTTTATGTGCTGCCACACACGAGACAGGGCAGGAGTACCCTGACTCCTGTCTCAGCCGGCTACATTAAACTGACACTGACCCAACCTGTAGGGAGCGCAATCGCCAGGACTCGAACTCGGACCTTTTGCGTCGGAAGCGATGTTCTACCCCAGGACCACCGCGACCTTAGTTACAGGAACAATAACAGTTATAGTTACATAATTTTTTATAGTGACGGTTCCCGGAACATGTACACATCCAAACCACTGTACCGGGGTAACTGGTCCGCTAGATGTAGTGGATCGGTTCTCGGCAACCAAATTCAGCTGAGCACCACTGCACCGGCCCGCCTGCAGATTGCGCACCTAATATTGCTGCGAATCGAGCCAGAGTGGGTCAACACGGGCGCTGCTCAACGCTGATTATCTGCTGCCAAATTGGAATTTGATGGGGAATACCCTTTGGCCTCTCAATGAGATATGGGATAAAATCGACTGGTGCGTTCTTCGTATGAATAGATCTAGCTAGATAAGATACGAGAATTGATGTAGCGTGGGTCGTGAGGCATAGTGTTCTAACCGAAAAGAGGTGGAGAAGACAGGTACACTATTTTTTCTCTATACCCACGGACTAATGTTTGCCTATTTTGAAATGTAATGTCTGGTGAAAGGAGAATTAGAGATCAATGAGGAGCAAGGTTAAGGCTTTTATGGTAATAATGAGTCCTTTTGTCAGAATTTAGTTTTAGATAGGGGTCCTCATAAATCATAATATGCATTTAGTGTTTTAGCAATTAATTGCTGTGTGGGAGGGATGGGTTCTTGTTCAATCTGTATTAGAGAAGAATAACATTTCCTCAGGCAGATCTTCTTTCTAATTTTCGTAGAGATTAGTTTTAGAAGATAGACTTAAATCAGAACATGCTGAGATTAGTTTTAGAAGATAGGCTTTAATTAGAACATGCATGGATTTCGTTTTTTTTTTTATACTAGACCTTACAAAAGGAGCACAACAGATAATTTTTGTAATTTTAAGCAAATGGTTGATGTTAATACAGAAAATGGATTTATAAATAAACTGCGGCACTGTTTGAAAATATGTAATAATGAATTTAAGAGAGAGAGAGAGAGAGAGAGAGAGAGAGAGAGAGAGAGAGGGAGAGAGAGACACAGAGAGAGACAGAGAGAGAGAGACACAGAGAGAGAGAGACAGAGGAAAAGGAAAAATATCAGAAAAAGATAAATAAAGAAACAAAAGCAAATCTATAGAAGCAGTTAAAAAGAAAAGGGTGGATGCATCAAAAATATATGAAAGGTGTCAACAACAATATCATTTTCTCTATTTCGCAAAATGAGACCATCATTATACCCCATAGGGAACCAAGAAGTTTAAAGTAAACTATACTATTTCGCAAAAATACTCCCATTGCAGTTATCCTTCACTGAGAAACCGATTATGTTGTCTGAGCTAATACGACTAACCTGTAGCTATGTAGTTACGGCATTATATAAAAAAAGAATTCCAGGTAACGCCACTAGCACTAACAATGCCCCACCAACGCAACAAAATAGCAAGAATAAAAAAAAGACCCAACTTAAACGAAACAAGTTCCTGGTAATGTTAATGTTCCTGTTAATGTTGGTTTGTGTAACGCCAAGCTTTATCACGGAATCCGCAGAGAGTTGTCTAGAAATAGACCTAGAGAGGCGTTCCGAATACCCCGCTAAAAAAGAAAACACGCACTGCCACTAGGTCGGCCATTTTGGATAAGGCAAGGCAAATTTCCTGGCCCGCGCTTAGCGGGAGATAATCACTGACGTTAAGATCAGCGCCCCCTTGATCATCGGTCAGTAGGTTATCTTTCCTTTCCTAATGGACGTCTATCACGTCAATTCGGATGGCTGGATAAATGAGCGTTAATTTAAAGAACAATATTTTAATTGAGAAAGAACGAAATAAATGTCTATCAGTACAGTTAACTTTTCTTTCTTTCTTGTTTGTTTGTTAAATTGATCTTGCATTAATTTTGATCACTGTCTCATACAGGATTTTCTAAAAACAGCTCGGTCAAAATGTATTTGTCCGATTTCGTCCCCTACTGGTTGGGTCGGTGTCATTATAATGTGGCCGACTGAGATAGGAGTACAGGTCTCCCCGCACTGTCTCTGTGTGGCAGCACTTTAAAGTGTCAAACGTCAGTACACACATGCATCACAATCTAAAAACAAAGCATTTAAAAGTTTTGAACTCTGGTCGACAAGAGAATTTAAACATTAAAAAAAATGGCAGACACCATCGACGTTGTCACTTGTTACAATAATTGAGGCTTCTATGACAGCGTGAGTTGCACTGAAGCCCTTCTTCAAGCATTTTCATCGCCTTGTTCTACATTATTTGGCACCGAAACAGTTGCATCTTATGAAGCCTTGTCCACTTGAAAAGGGTTGAGAAACCAACGCCAAGCGCAGTGACATTAATTGAACTGTGTTTATGTCGGTAGTGTTTAGAGGACGACTATGGCAAAGATCAAATTGATATTCTAGAATGAAGGCTTTTGAGAATACCAGTTTTTACGGCTATCCTATAATTATGTATTGAACAATGTCTTTTCGTCTCTCAAATAATTATGCCACAAGGATATTTAAAATAGGATCGCCTCTCCCACAATCAACAAGTGTAACTGACACAGCAACATTGTCTCCTTGTTCGCCAGCTCGCAGATCTACAAGATTTCTTTTCACAATCATTTTTGCTTGAGAAGTTTGTGCATTAGCTGCTTCACCACGACACATTTTGATTTGTTTGATGTGTTCTTCGATCCATCGAGAGGGTTAGAAAGACGTCACATGTTCCTCTGATTGGCCGTAAGAATCAGGACTGTCTACATCGTGGGCGGTGGTGTTGCTGTGGGCGAGGAAAGTCGTCTGGGTAGATCGATGTCTTGTACTCTCATGTTCGACTGGAAGTAGAGATAGAACACCGTCTGTCACACCAACTGTTAAACCAACTGTTAGTGTTTCATCACTTGTAGCTTGGGTGTGGTTTGTGACCCCATCAGTTGATCTAATAAATTTTAATCAAAACAAACACAATTGTTCAAAACACATTGGTAGTGCAGAGCAAGCATACCAGTAACTACTTTATAGAGAGAACTGGATCACTGTACAGGGGCGTGTAGTGTACGCCAATTTAATGAGTGCTCAAAAGTAAGAACACATAGAGCATAAAACGATAGGTCTCGTTTTAGGGATTTCTCGTAATCAATAGAAATGTCAGTAATTACTGGAAGTTCCTGAGTGAAACGGGGATTACGCGAATTCACTAAAATATTCAGTGATTACTCGTATTCCCCAGGTACAGATTCTTACTGTAACAGAGAGAGAGAGAGAGAGAGAGAGAGAGAGAGAGAGAGAGAGAGAGAGAGAGAGAGAGAGAGAGAGAGCAAGAGGGAGAAAGATGAATAGAGAGAAAGGGAAAGATAGATAGAGAGAGAAGGTGGGAGATAATATCTAATGAAGAAATGAAACAGTAATAACTGGAAGGAGGAAATAGTTTATGAGAAAATAATAATGTATAATATTAAAAGGTCCATTTTTCAGATTGAACTATTCTTGACTCAGAGAAAGCTTTGACAATTTAATTAAAAAAAATAATAAAAATATGATAAAGAATGCAAAAAAATGATAAAAAAAACCCACCCATTATCCTGGTATTATTAAAGCACAGTACAATGGAAAATGAAAGAGTGCTAAAAAAGTAATTAATACCTCGATAATAGAAGAACGTTAGAAGTTCAAATATCTGTGGAATGTCATGACTTGATGTGCATGTCTAAATATCATAAATTCAAGACATGGCATGCGATAAATTTAATAAAGCATAAAAAATAAATCCCTGTTATTGTAAATTAGTGTCACTCACATTTCGATAGCCCGCGCTTCATGGATCATTTATAATATGTATTATTATATAATTATCTTCTATATCAGCGAACCCTAATTATTCGATTTTTCCTTATAGATTGCCACTTAATCTTTATTTGATCATAAAAATATGATAATAATTGAGCATTATTATTTTTATTATAAATATAGAATTTTAAAGGAAGTAATACGATGTCAGCTTGATATTTCGCGAGATTGTACACCGAAAACTTTAGCCAAGGGGAAAGGCTATAAATAGAGAAGGAACAAAATATATTTCCTCATTAACTGGTTGGGTCGGTGTCAGTATAATGTGACCGGCTGAGACAGGAGTCATGGTATCCCCGCCCTGTCTCGTGTTTAACAGCATATAAATTTGTCAGACGTAAGTGTTGGGGCCCGTCGCCGTATTGGACTCCCTCAATTTACAATAGTGTGTCCTAAAGTTCAGTAGGAAGAGATTTGGTCTAACAAGCAGGGGTCCAAGGTTCGATGCTCAGATGGCATCGGTGTAGTATTCATGGGAAAGCTAGGGGCCGTAAAGCGAATTAATATGACTTATTGTACTAACTACCAACTGACAATAAAAAAATCACAGTTCAAACTCGAGAGTCTATAATAACAATCCGCGCTCTGTATCAACTGAGCTACAATACACGAAAAATTCTACCTTTTGACTAGTCAAAAATTAGATTTGTTATATCAAAGGGAATAATACAATTCCAGAACATGTACAATCACTGAGGAAGGAGGCAAAATTAAATCTCCCTTACTTTCGTGTCCCCCGTGGTCTCTACTAAGACCCCAGTCGTAGTTTTGTCTAATCTAATCGAAGTCGCTAATTTTTTATCAAGGGCTATGATGGGGACCGAATTCTAAGCCAGCCTGGAGATTTCTTTATATTGGAACAGCAGTGCTTCAAGCCTCACTTCCCTTCATTTAAACAGCAAATACGACCAGTGAAGAGAGCTTCACATTCAGATGAAAAAACAGGACACTAGTCTCTATTATTTTCTTCTGTCCATCTGGGTCCTTTAATTTTTCGTTCTTTGGTTGGTTCTCTTGATGTACACATAATTATTCGCTCGTCTGTGTTGATACCTTTCTCGCTCTATTTTCCCCTTCTCCCTCTTCCTTCAACTGTGTCTGTAAATATAGCAATCAATTTTTTTAATGTCATCTATCCACGTATCTATCAATCTATCTGCTTATCTATGTACACAGCTATCTATCTTTTTATTTATCTGTCTGTCTATCTATCTATCTATCTATCTATCTATCTATCTATCTATCTATCTATCTATCTATCTATCTATCTATCTATCTATCTATCTATCTATCTATCTATCTATCTATCTATCTATCTATCTATCTATCTACGTCTTTC